>CAIGQZ010033183.1:913642-924128 GCA_903798205.1 Danio tinwini
ATATATATATATATATATATATTAATAAAATTATTTAAAAATAAATATATTTTTAGTTTTCAAAGATTTTTCTTAGGAAGAAATACTTATTTCTCTTAGTTTAGCTTGATTTTTTTTTATGCTAAGGTCAATATTATTAGCTTCCTTTTTTTCATATTGGCTACACTGTTGTGACTTTTCCTTGTCTAGCAAATCTAACCCAGTAGACTTTAAATTGCACTTTAAGTGGAATACTTGCATCTTGCAAAATAATTAGTAATGAAATTATGTACTGTTGTCATGGCAAAGACGAAAGAAATTAGTTATTGGAAATTTTCTATTTTCTATCTAATTTTTGAGTGTGACACGGCTGGGATGAGAATCAGCAACTACAAGTCCGAGGCCATGGTGCTCCACCGGAAAAAGGTGGTTTGCCATCTCCAGGTTGGAGGGAAGTCCTCACCCCAGGTGGAGCAGTTCAAGTGTCTTGGGGTTTTGTTCACAAGTGAGGGAAGGATGGAACGTGAGATTGACAGGCGGATTGGTGCAGCGGCAGCAGTAATGCGGTCCATGTACTTGTCCGTTGTGGTAATAAAGGAGCTGAGCCGAAAGGCAACGCTCTCAATTTACCAGTGAATCTACATTCCTACTCTCACCTATGGTTATGAGCTTGGACAAGATCTTGGATACAATCGGTTGAAATAAGTTTCCATCGCAAGGTGGCAGGGCGGTGCACCCTTATAGATAGGGTGATGAGCTCTCTCACCCGTGAGGAGCTCGGAGTAGAACCGCTGCTCCTCCACATAGAGAGAAGTCAGCTGAGGTGGCTCGGGCATCTGTTTCGCATGCCTCCTGGACGTCTACCTAAAAAGGTGTTCCAGGCTTGTGCCACCAGGAGGCCTCGAGGAAGACCCAGGACACACTGGAGGGACTATGTCTCTCGGCTGGCCTGGGAACGCCTCGGGATCCCTTTGGAAGAGTTGGAGGAAGTGTCTGGGGAGAAGGAAGTCTGGGGTTCTCTCCTAAGACTGCTGCCCCTGATGAATGACTCAAACCCAATAACTCAAGACATTGACAGATAAAATATTTTTTGGTTCTGACTGGATATGATTGGCCTATGTCTTATGTGTTAAATAAACAATTCAAAGCCAATAGAATCAATAGAAATAAATAATCTCCCCCACCTGCGCAATGTGCGCATGTGCAAAAGAAAAAATCACATAAAAAGTCAAATGCTTTACATGTTTGTTTATATAACTGCTAGTTTCATTTATAGCACTTTATTTTTGCATTGATATTTAATATCTCTTGTTTAAATGCACCATGAACAGCAGCTACGCTGACCATTTTCTTTGTCCTCAATTTCCACCTGGGGATACTCATTCCAAGGCCTCTAGAGATTGTGCAGCGCCATTGATCTGATCCAAGACCTGTGAAGAGATGATGCCAAACATAGAGGACTTCTAGAGGTATCCATAATCCTTGATCAGGCTATATCCAGAGCAGATGCTGTGGCGGTCATTGAGAAGTGGATAGCATGAGACTGATTCCTGAATGACTTAGACTGTAGCTCTGCACAAGAAGTTTGGCCAGAGGAGAAATAGTCATGCCTAACTGAGCCTGGTTTCTCTTGAAGTTTTTTTTCCTTCACTTTCGTCAATTGATTAAGTTTGTTCCATGCCGATGTGGCCACTGGCTTGCTTGGTTTGGGACTTGTAGAGCTGCGCATTGATGGATTTGCTCTTCTATTCAGTGTTTGAACTTTCAGCAGCGAAAATTAATTCACACTGAACTGAACTAAACTGATCTTCAACTCTGAAAACTGGACTGACACAGCTTTAACTTATTAGAACTTCTATGTTAAGCTGCTTTAACACAATCTACATTGTAAAAGCGTTATAGAAATAAAGATGAATTGAATTAATGTGAATAAAAGATTCGTTCAAAATGAACAAATCATTCAAGAACAACCAATCACTAGTTCCTACCATATTTTTAACGGTTATATTCCAGCAACCACAGCTGCCGTTTTTTACCACAAATTTTACAGATTTTACAGTACGTAATAATTCATAAATGTAGCTGGAGATTACATTTTTTAGGCATGAACATCTGTCTAATTTTCCACAAACATAAAAAAGCTACTAAAAGACTAAAGAAAAAAATGCAGTATATGATATATTATTTGTATTTTTTGGTGATTTGTTGTTCTTTCTTTTTCATAGTTTTTTTTATTATTATTATTGGGTGACACACTGTAGTCACATTCACTATCTTTCCTCGACAAAACTCCTAGCGGTAAAAGTCAAACCACTTCAACCTTGTACAAATTAGCCGAGGCTGTAGCTTGCTTGATTTATGTCCATAATTAGGTATATTCGTTAAGTCTCTGGCTTCTTTAATTGATGATCGCAATTATTCAGCCTCATTGGCCATTTAAAGTTCCTCTCTTTCCATCTCTCACCCTCCAAATCTCAGCAGAGGAGAGAAGACAGAGAATTACTGAAAAAAAAAAAAAAAAAGAATGCAGAGTCTCTCTTTTCTGATTGGTGAGACTGACTAGCGCAGCCCACCCAACCCTCATCCTTCATCATTTCACATGACAGCCCCCGTACGAGCCAATTAAAACATGGAGAAATTATGAGGGGATAATTGGGGAGCCAAGCGTGGCCATATAAAGCCTGGTCTCTTCAAAACAGTTCCCAATTCAAAATCTTAATCGATATGCTTTGTTGATATGGAGTGCCAAAAAAGAAATATATTTAACCAATAATAGCATAATACATTGATGATGCACCATAATACACACTATCCAAAAACACAGGGCTTTTAGAATTAAAAAAAAACCTTACCTAAGAGTTTTTGTCTTGTTTCTAGTCAAAATATCTAACAAAACTCATACCAAAGGCTCGTACACACCGGGACTTTTTCAAGACGTTTTTCCGGATTCAAACCCAAGCGATTATCACAGGCGTCGAGCAGAAGAGTATGCAAAATCACTCCTTGACGTTAGATGGCGCTACACAACTTTAAGCTTGTGACACCTGCTTGTAACACAGAAGAAGACGACAAAGTTGACACGCTTGTTGTTATGGATGGTTCAAGTAGCAGCGCTAGCTCTAGCGAAGAAATTATTATTGTTCACCAGTGCAATAAGCAGCTCCACGTTCATTTTGCCTCTGGGCATCTTCTTCAATGTGCCTCGCTTTGATAGTGTTGGGCTTGAGCGCCTCCAAGTGCTGTTTACTGTAACTTCAGCAGCTCCGTGCATGTGAACAAAAGTGCCAATCTGATTGGTGGAGAAGGTTTTGAAGCGGCGCGTCAAAACAAAGTAAACGAGCATGAGGCGTTTTTTTTTAAATGACGCTTTTGCGGCTGCCGTTTTGCGCGTTGGTGTGCACAATCACATTGACAGCCTTTATTTAGTCACAAGGCGTTAAACGTAGACAAAAAACGTAAGCAAAAAACTTCTCGGTGTGGAGAGGCCTTAAGAAGCATTTTCTTAACAAGCACAGAATATTGTGTTGTTTTCTGAAATAATATCAAAATTAGGTGGGATTTTACTCAAAACAAGCTAAATAATGGGGTACGTTTTTTGCTTTGAAATAAGATAATTTTGCTTACCCCCATTGGCAGATAATTTTAAGGAAAACCTCACTTAATTTTGGCTTATAATTTCTGAAAACAACGACAACAAGCTGCCAGTTTTGGAAGGAAGAACAGTGGTGTATGTTCAGTGTGTGTATTTATGTTATCTACCAGTGCCACTTTTACAGTAAATGTTTGGCAATATCAAAAACAAATGGGCACATTGTTTGAGTCAAAATGACTGAATTTAAATTTTATGCCAAAAACATTACAGCAGGACAAAAAATATGGTAATATTTTGTAAAATTTCAGCTGTAAATATATCATGTTCAGTAATGAAGTCTGCACAGCTCGCTAGCATTTTATTATTATAATTTTTTTTTTTTGGAGCGTTAAGCTTGTTAATAATATTATACAAAAGGTCATGATTTGCACTTGTTAAATGATTATTTATCAAGCTGTAAATATATCAAAACTAAATTCAACATGAATTTGGCATAAATGAGTACAATCCTTCTTAAAAATGTTTTTCTCAGTAAATATAGCCAATATTTTTGTTTGGTGCTATTAAACAGTTTTATTTAAACATATATAAATATTCTGATATTATATCAGAAATTATTAGCCCCCCTTTGATTTTCTTTTCTTTTTTAAATATTTCCCAAATGATGTTTAACAGAGCAAGGAAATTTTCACAGTATGTCTGATAAAAAAAAAATCTGGAGAAAGTCTTATTTGCTTTATTTCTGCTAAAATAAAAGCAGTTTTAATTTTTTAAACCCCATTTTAAAGTCAAAATTATTAGCCCCGTTAAACTATAATTTTTCTCAATAGTCTACAGAACAAACCATCCTTATACAATAACTTGCCTAATTCCCCTAACCTGCCTAGTTAACCTAATTAACCTAGTTAAGCCTTTAAATGTCACTTTAAGCTGTATAGAAGTGTCTTGAAAAATATCTAGTCAAATGGTATTTACTGTCATCATAGCAAAGATAAAATAAATCAGTTATTAGAAATGAGTTATTAAAACTATTATGTTTAGGGAGGCTAATAATTCTGACTTCAACTCAGAAAAAAAAAAGAAAAAAAAAAGAAATCCAAAAATGAATGCAGGAGTACCTCAGAGCTTTGTGCTCCAGCCAGTCATAAGAAGAGACAATGGATTGTCGCACATCAGTGAGGCAGAGGGGCCGTAAGGCAATACGAGTACACACACACACATATAATACGCTGACGGAGGAATTCTCTTCCCCTGTTGTGATGCCTGACAATCTGAAAAGAGGCTGACATATTGGGTTTGACGAGAGCGTTCCCCAGACACAGCGAGTGTGCTGGAGCCGGGAGTGGAGGTGGATTAAGCAACCGCAAGAGAGACGGAAGAAAAAAATATCTTTCTGACAGGAGAAGGCAACAATAATAAGTCTTCATACAAAAAAATTAAATAAAATCAGTGTGACACAGATACACGCTACACTTGTGATGTAAAAAAGGTCTATATTTCACGCATCTGGTGAGCGGGTAGATGAACTCTGTGGTTACTCTATGTGCTTGAGGTGGGAAAAAAACATCCAAAGTGGTGCTTGGCTAAGTGTGAACGGCAGAGAATTGAACCACAGTGGGTGTGAAAACACCAGCAGAGCGCCACAGCAGGGTTCGGGAAATAAAAAAGGTCATTCCAAATCTCCATAGTGAAATTGATTTTCACTGATAAAGTTTAAAGCTTTCAAGACAGACCTACAGCTCAGGAATTAAGTGACGATATGCTATCTTTTGAAGTTGAAAAGATTGCTAACTGTTTTTTTAAAGGGGACATGTTGTGCAAAAATCTGTTTTAGAAGTCGATGTGTGGAAACTGTGTGTGAATATAGCCAGCCTCGAATGGTAAAAATTAATTAATTATAATTTTTATAATTACACTTCAGAAAACACATCTCCCTTTGACATAGAATCAAAGAGGGAAAGCCCCGCCCATTAGTGGCGATCTCTCTATCATTAGCACAGACAGCCCTGAATGAGAAGTAGCCATCTGCCATTAGAGTTTAGAATCTGCTGGGGAGCTCCGCCTTCTTTTGAAAAGAGGGCTAGCCACACAATCTCGTTTGAATTTAAAGCGACACTCACCTAAATGGCACACTTTGGATTAAAGCCTAAAAGGGGCATGTTTAAAGAGCTAAAAAGCATTATTTGTGTGGTTTTTTGAGTTAAAACTTTGCAACACACTCCAGGGAGTACAGTACAGCGCACTCCCTTCAGGTGATGCAACCTTAGTTGTTTTATACTGAAACTTTCCTTCTAAAAGCGCTTCCTTGGTCTTATCCATATTTCTTTGCACATTAAACACACGCAGAGCTGGAGCAAGCTGAACTGGCTCTCTAGGCGAACGGCAATCATGTCGCCCGCCCTATATATATAGTTTAATTCAGAATTATTAGCCCCCCTTTGATTTTTTTTTTCTTTTTTAAATATTTCCCAAATGATGTTTAACAGAGCAAGGAAATTTTCACAGTATGTCTGATAATATTTTTTCTTCTGGAGAAAGTCTTATTTGTTGTATTAGAAAAAAAAAGAAAAAAAAGTAGAAAAAAAGTTTACAATTTTTTTAAAAGCCATTTTAAAGTCAAAATTATTAGCCCCTTTAAGCTTCTTTTTTTTTCTCGATAGTCTACAGAACAAACCATCATTATACAATAACTTGCCTAACCTGCCTAGTTAACCTAATTAACCTAGTTAAGCCTTTAAATGTCACTTTAAGCTGTATAGAAGCGTCTTGAAAAAATATCTAGTAAAATATTATTTACTGTCATCATGACAAAGATAAAATAAATTAGTTATTAGAAATGAGTTATTAAAACTATTATGTTTAGAAATGTGTTGAAAACATCTTTTCGCTAAACAGAAATTGGGGGGAAAAATAAAGAGGGGGGCTAATAATTCTGACTTCAACTGTATATATTTATTTACATATATATTTCTCTACAGAATCCAATTTCTAAATATACAATTGTAGATAGAAATTGAAAAAGCATCAAAGAGTGTACAATATGAAGTAACAATAGTAAGTTCATGCATTAAACACAGAGTTTAGTTCCAGTGCATTCTGTCTTCTTTGGTTTTCAAAGCAAATGCTGTAATGTTCTGATTAATCTTGGATTTGGTTTGTTTGGTTCCAGTCTTAGAACCTTTTATTAATTGTTTTGAAATCCTCCAAGAGAAAACGAATGAGAAAATACTCCCTAAACCAAAGCTGCAGGGAAAAAAAGTGTGCGGTCGCTGCTGAGCTTCACTCACTGTTTACTTCTACTACGTCTTTAAACAAATCATTGCAGTATAATCAAACATTTGACATGTTTAATGACTGCATAACAAAGGCTCTGGCTGAACACTGCATGACTCCATTAACATTCTGGACCAGACATATTTTTATTACATAATAGTGATATGCAATACAACATTTTAATAAATAAATGAATGAATAAATGAGCAACCTCCTTACTCTCTCTCTCTCTGTGCCGGCGTGTGTGTGTGGTACTTAAAAAGACCACTTCAAAGTTTGCATTGAAAACATTTGCTATTCTGACTAATTGTCAATTTCTGGAAGAAACAAAAAAGTACTGGAGTAAAGGCCCAGATACATACAATTCTGCAGCATATTATGATAAATGTGTGAGACATTTTAAAAAGAACACTAATTGAAATTAGCACAATTATTAATGTTAATCTGGAATCCGGTAATATCCTAATAACATATATATTATTATATATTATATATTTTATTTTAAAGGGATAGTTCACCCAAAAATGTAATTTCTGCCATCATTTACTCACCCTTAACTTGTTCTAAAACATTTTGACTTTCTTCTGTTGAGCACAAAAGAAGATAATTTAATTAATAAGAATGTTGAAAAGCAGCAGCCATTAATTACCATAGTATCTGTTTTTTCTGCTACACTCTCAGAAATAAAGGTATGCAAGCTGTCACTGGAGTGGTACCTTTCCAAAAGTTACAAATTTGTACCTTAAAGGTCCATATTAACACCTCAAGGGTACATATTAGTACCTAAAAAGTACAAAAGTGTTCCTCTTTAAATTTTTAGGTACTAATATATCTTTTTGAGGTACCAATATGAACCCTTTAAGTACAAATATGTACCTTTTGAAAAGGTACCACCCCAATGACAGCTCTCTATACAAAATATTACTACGAAGGACCGCAAAAAAATGCGGTCCTTGAAATGAAATTAGTTAAATAAAGACTTTTTGCGGGCACAGCACATAACACAAGCATGGTGTCAGGCCTCTTTCACATGAGTTTAATTATTCGCTTCCATATAAAATATTGAAATTAAGTGTTATTTTACAAGACAGGACCTAATGTCTGGGTCTAGGAGTAATAAAAAAGTGATGTAATAAATACATTTTTTGTGGTATATTTTTTACAGCAAATCAACACAAAATATTGGCACAAATTTAAAGAAAAGCCGCAGCAAAATCAATGATTTTAGGCCATGAAAATCTGAAAAAATTCCAGCGAAAATGGAGGGACTGTTATACTGTCATTCTGGCATTTTATACTGAGTGGCATAAAAATGGTCTTAAAATGACCATATTATTGTTTATCGCAAAACATTTTGGTGCAATATGTCGTACAACAAAAATAGATATCATGACAGGCCTATAGTTTACTCAGCCTACACTTGTCACAAACCTGTTTGAGTTTATTTTTGTCTGTCGAACCAAAAAAGACGATAATTTCAAAAATGTTGGAAAAATGTTGACTTTCACATTATTTGTTATCCATCCTTTAAAATGCACCACTCATGTTTAGACAATCAAGATGGCCATAGATTGTGTGCAATTTAAAGACGCAAATGTAAAGATGCTAATTTTTTCACTGCAAACTGTCTAGAATCTTAATCGCAGAATGTTAATTTAAACACCACTGCTAAAACAAGTAATAATATTTATTTATTTATTCATTTATTTAAAAAATGCCAAGCTTGCTTATTTATGAGTCATTGTTAAAAGACCAGTTAATTATGGCCCGTTTCCACTGAGTGGTACGGTATGGTACAGGTCAGTACGCTTTTATGGCTGTTTCCACTTTTAAAAGATATTCAAAAGCAAACCATACCATAGCACAACAAAAGGGTGCCAAAGGGCAGAGAGAGACGCGCAACTGAACGCTATTGGTTAACTGAGAAACGTCACTAGAGGTGCACAAGCCAGGAGAATGAAAACAAAGACATTACACTGTAATAATATATACATAAAATAACGAGTCATGGTCGATCTGAGTGCAAACAAACCTTGTCGTTGTCTTGATGGACAGCCACAAAGCCAAGAAGAAGAGCAGAATCTGCCGTGTCCTGTTGTTGTTTACTAGGTCATCTAAAGCGCGATCAGTTTCACTTTCTGCAGAGAGCTCACGATTGCTCACTGCGCATCTATATTTTAAATAACAAACTGCTTGAGCTCATAATAATAACGTGCACGTGATTATTGAAGTGCTTCTGACATCTATTCCTTTCAGAAACAGACAAACACGAGAGTAAAGTGCGAAAAAACAAAGGAGAAGCCGAAAAAACAGAGCAAACGATTCTTTCAGCAGCCTAAAAGTTGAACAAACTGCCATGTTTAACTATTAGCATCGCTATTTGGACTATTATGAAGTTGGAATGATGGAATTACTTTCTAACAAGATTTTAAAATTACTTGTGCTGGTGAAGAATAAAGGTGAGAGGTTTGTACTGACTGCAAACTGTATGTTTCGTATCGTTTATGAACCCAAATAAGGCCTAAATGTATGTTTTGGGTATTTTTACAATAAAATTGCTTGAATATGAGATTAACTCCTCATGTATGTGTAGTTAACTAGTGATCTGAGAGACAGTTAGCCTGGACAGACTAGGCTACTGTGCATAGTTTTAGATACATGGCAATAATAAATTTTAAGTTTAAATTTATTGTTTTTTTAAGAAATGTTTTGTTAAAAAGGCATGTATAGTTTGCATGTTTTGACATATTATTTAACATTTGTGGCTAAGAAATAAATATTTATTATTTTTGGTGTGGTCAGAAATAAATTTGGTAAAACCTTAATTTTGAGCCCTGAAAAGTCCTGTGAAATAAAAACAAAGTGCAATGCAACACTATGAAACCACAGTCCATTTGCTCATGCATATTAAGCAAGTTCACACACAAAAAAAGTGAAATAAATGAGGAGGCATGTGGACATAACACCATGTCTAAATTAAGTTAATTTAGCATGCAAAAATCTAATTTATGCATATAAAATATATTTTCCCAAAAACAAAATTGTGGCTAGTGAAAATGGCGAGTGGCTAGTAATTTTGGAAAACTACTAGCCACAGTGGCTGGTGTTTAAAAAAGCCCTGACTGTACCACTCATTAGCTGACCATTGTGGGACATCCTTATTACATACTATAACATAATGTTAAAATGAAGGACAAAAAATGTATAAATAATACTCTAAATATTAAAAAATACTCTAAATACTCTAAAAATGTATAAATAAACCATAAAAAACAATATGAAGGACAAGCGGAGAAACAGAAACAGTCAGATCATTGTGTTTGTGTGTGTTTAGATAGAGAAATGAATGAAGCTGCCTCCCTTTTAAGACGCACAGATAAAAAAAAAATGAAACAGTGAAAAAGGACAGACAACAAAAGACTACTTTATCTGCACTGCGTGATAATGACAAATGCTGTGTGTGTGTGTGTGGAGCCACACCGTTAGAAGTACATATGTGTGTAAGAGGGAGAAGATGTCAGATCTCCAGTCACCTCATCATATCTCATCTTGTCTCTGGTAGCTTCAAAGAGCTGTCTGATAGAGCATGTAAAATTGCTACCATCACACACACACACACACACACACACACACACACACACA
>CAIGQZ010033183.1:927502-941168 GCA_903798205.1 Danio tinwini
TTTGTACACATATTTATATAGGACAATAGACTGAATGACAGGCTAAATCGTTTTCTGCAATTTGGGATTAGGTTCTGTGTGGCCCTTCATGTAATATAGTGTTTTTTTCCCACTTGGATGAGGATTAGTGCTTTAGTTTCAATCTGTACAAATATTACATATTATAATGTGTAAAACAAAGCACAACAATCAGATGTC
Source organism: Danio tinwini (assembly GCA_903798205.1). Classification (NCBI taxonomy): domain Eukaryota; kingdom Metazoa; phylum Chordata; class Actinopteri; order Cypriniformes; family Danionidae; genus Danio; species Danio tinwini. The sequence goes on from CAIGQZ010033183.1 coordinate 927,701, forward strand.
CATTTAGCGCCATTCAAGAACCAGCTGATTCCTTCCGTAAATGGCACAAACTAATCGTCCAATCTCCATCACAGCTGTCTGATTGGCCCAAATTATGTTAGCAGATCCTGACCTGGTAATTGCTCATACTGGTGTTCTTATGTTTTCTTCACATGTAGCATCACAACAGTAATTTACCGCTAATGATACGACTTCTCCTGGAAGACTGCCAGGACCGATTTACCAGTATTTCTGAAAAGATACTGTTCGCATATGTTTAAGTGGTTATTTACAGGGTAATTTACCATTAAAGACTGTCTGTGTGAAAGGGCTATAAGCAAGCGTTCAAAATGTCTATACTGCTGCTAATTTTAGAGGCGTTTCTTTTTTTTTTTTAGGGGTAGCTGCATGTGCTGTTACATATATAAAAAAGAACTCTGATAAAACCACCTTGCACAGTTGGAGGTGGCTTCATGCCAGCTGTGGGTATCGTCTGCTGTCTGCTAACAATTGCTAGGAGTGTAGTGACGGGAGACATTGCTGATGAACTACATCCTGGGGTGAACATGTTCCACTCTTCACCCTAATCAAAGGTAGAGGCACCATCTGTCCTCAAAATATGTTTTGTCTCGTAGATAAATAACAGTAACATTCTAAGCTTGTCTGCCAAAGAACTGAGCTTGAATGTATACTTCATTTTCCATGATTCAAGAAAACGGTTAACCATACAATTCATTTAAAGGTGCTGAGTGTAAGCTTTTGACTCTCCTAAAGCATAAAAATATCATAATATGTTTGCAGATATTTAAGAAACATGCTAAGTGAACATTCTTGTTTGTCTGAAAAACAATGCTGAAGTCAGATATTCTGCTTTGAAAATGTGTGCTTAGTGCTCAAACGTCTGTCTTTGTTTTAGTTCTTTTAACCCACTCAATGCCAGTTTAGCCAATTATATTTCAGCACCCTGGGTTGCCTTGGTGGAAAACTGCAAATTTCATTCATTAAGTCAGGAAGGCTCTCAAAGTATGCATCCTTGACTGAAATGCGACCTCCGGTGGACAGTAACAGCCCCGAATGGAGACACAGATTCAGAGTTCCACAAGAGATGGTTATTAATTAGCAAATAATATAAATATTATGAACGTAAACATTAGGTGAGCAGCTTACATTTTAGCCCTGTGTCCTAACAACATGCTATGTGATGAGAGTGATAAGCAATTTGGCTGTTTGCACAAGACAAAACATGCTAGAAATTTAAATACAGCCATTCAGAAGCACAGAATTGTGCACTTACTGCACTCCAGCGAAATGGTAAGGTTTATAATCTGATTATTACATATTAAACCTCTCTAACATTATTAAATGTATATGCTCAATCAATGATATGTGTTAGCTTGCACTGAGTCACAGTTCTAAAGTTCAATTTCTAACCGTCTGCTGCTGATTTTAGTAGTATGGCAATAAATGTCACGTAAAATGGCATTCAAACTCACATTACTAGCATTTGATACTGAATAAAGCACAGGAGGTGTACCTGAGGTGATCAGTTTATCCTGTTGTTCACCTGTGAGAAATAGAAGCCGTTTCTAAAATATAAATTTTAGGTATTTTTTCTGGACAAAAACTCCATTTAGTATGGAAAATATTCCTTTTATCACATTCCGTCGCTTTTAGTTAGAAAAGGATTCAAATCTGCCTTAAATCAGCCTTTATGCTTGACTCATCAGAGGAGGAGCCGAATGAAAATGTTTTTGATACAGGAGTGCAATACTTAGTTCAACCACTGGGTGTCAAACTTACATACTGCACCTTTAAAGAAGGGTGTATGTTATTGACAAACACTGACACAAATGATTAGCTCAAAAACTGATTTGTTCATGAATAAATGCTGCAGTGTTGCTGTAAAACATTGATTGAAACTATTATTGATGGCAAAGCAGAAATAAACAGAAAATATTGTGTCTAAACTATTACTTACTCAATATTAATATGATATTCATGAGTTGATATTTAAGCTGTACCAATGACACATACAACAATATGCATTGTAGGGATGAAACAGTGCATCTGGAAAGTATTCATAGCGCTTCACTTTTTATTTTTTTTATGTTACAGCCTTATTCAAAAATGGATTAAATTCATTTATTTCCTCACAATTCTACACACAATACTCCATAATGACAAGGTGAAAAAAGATTTTTTTTATTGTTGGCAGCAATTACAGCCTCAAGTCTTCTCGAGTATAATGCCACAAGCTTGGCACACCTGTCTTTGGAAAATTTTGCCCATTTCTCTTTGCAGTACTATTCTGTGCTTCTGAATGGCTGTATTTAAATTTCTAGCATGTTTTGTCTTGTGCAAACAGCCAAATTGCTTATCACTCTCATCACATAGCATGTTGTTAGGACACAGGGCTAAAATATAAGCTGTTCACCTAATGTTTACATTCAGTCTCAAGATCTATCAGGTTGGATGGGAAGCGACAGTGTACAGCCATTTTCAGATCTCTCCAGAGATGTTTAATAGGATTTAGGTCTGGGCTCTGGCTGAGCCACTCAAGGACATTCACAGAGTTGTTGTGAAGCCACTCCATTGACATTTTGGAGGTTTGCTTTGGGTCATTGTCCTGCTGGAAGATGAACCGTCACCCCAGTCTGAGATCAAGAGCACTTTGAAGCAGGTTTTCATTCAGGATATCTCTGTACATTGCTGCATTCATCTTTCCCTCTATCCCGACTTCCAGTTCCTGCTGCTGAAAAACATCCCCACAGCATGATGCTGCCACCACCATGCTTCACTGTAGGGATAATATTAGCCTGGTGATGAGCGGTGCCTGGTTTTCTCCAATCGTAACGCCTGGCATTCACTCCTAAGAGTTCAATTTTAGTCTCATCAGACCAGAGAATTTAGTTTCTTATGGTCTGAGAGTCCTTCAGATGCCTTTTGGCAAATTCCAGGCGGGGATGGGCTTCAGTCCGGTCACTCTACCATACAAGCCTGATTGGTGAATTGCTGCACAGATGGTTGTCCTTCTGTAAGGTCTTCCTCTCTCCACAGAAGACGAGTGACCATCAGGTTATTGATCACCTCCCTGACTAAGGCCTTTCTCCCCCGATCACTCAGCTTAGATGGCCAGCCAGCTCTAGGAAAAGTCCTGGTGGTTCCAAACATCTTCCACTTATGGATGATGGAGGCCACTGTGCTCATTGAAACTTTCAGAGCAGCAGAATTTTTTCTGTAACCTTCCCCAGCCTTGTGCCTTGAGACAATCCTGTCTCGGAGGTCTAAAGACAATTCCTTTGTCTTCATGCTTGGTTTGTGCTTTGACATGCACTGTCAACCCTGGGACCTTATATAGACAGGTGTATGCCTTTTAAATCATGTCCAATCAACTGAATTTACCACTGGTGAACTCCAATTAAGCTGCTGAAACATCTTAAGAATAATCAGTGGAAACAGAATGTATTATTCTGTATTATCTATTATTTTATAGTATTCTATACAGTGATGAAGGTTATACTGACTAGCATTGCATTATACATTATTCCTCTAAAAATGCCCATGATTGCTTGAAGAACGCAGATAAACTATATATTGCCACCATTGCGTGTATTGTCTTCATGCTTTTTCAGTTTCTCCCAGTGTTCGCGTAGGATTCCTCCGGGTGCTCTGGTTTTTCCTACATTACAAAGACATGCAGTGTAGGTCAACTGATTCAACTAAATTGGCCATCGTGTATGTGTGTGCATGTGAGTGTATTGGTGTTTCCCAGTACTCGGTTGCAGAATCCTCTGTGTAAAACATTCACTGGATAAGTTGGCGGTTCATTCTGCTGTGGCGACCCCTGATGAATAAAGAGAGTAAGCCGAAGAAAAATGAATGAATGAATGAACATATCGTTTTTATGTCCATATCACCCACCACTAATTAATAGTTATTTATGTCATTAAATATTACAATATTATCAATACACTTTCAGCTTAATACTGAACATCAGTTAGAATGGGTTCTGTAGATATCTTTTACGTCTTCTTTTCATATCAATTTGGGAACTGTGATGAGATAAGCCCACAAAAGGTGCTTTAAGGCAGTTGTTCCCAACCCAGTTCCTAAATCTTCCCCACCAACAATGCACAGTTTTAATGACTCCTTTATCTGACATACCCGTTCCAGGTCTTGTAGTCACTACTAACTAGCTGATGACCTGAATAAGAAGTGTTTGATTAAGTAAGCATACAAAATGCGCACTGTTGGGGGCGCTTCATGAACAGGATTGGGAACCACTGCTCTATGGTATATCCTACTCTTTAAGGCTCAAGGGAGAGGGGGCCAACTCAAACCAATTTTGGGCTCTGAGAATTTTAGAGCCAGTACTGTATCATAGTCATCTAAAGCACGTGAATTTTCCTGAGAGGCTACGTTTTATTCTGCCCCAGAGCAACACAGAAATAAACAGATGAAAGAATACTGAGATGAGGGAGGCAAGCATACTTCAGCTCAACTGCATGGCACTCTCCAGCTCGGCTGCTCTGAGACTCGATACTACAACGAAAGGGGGCTTCTGTGTGCACACTAACATTCAAGAGCTTCCCCTCTGTGGCCCTCAAATCCGATCTTTGTTAAAAGCAGACATTAATCTTTCATTTCCTGTCAAAAGTCAAGAGGTCCGCAGAGTAAAGCTACAGCAAGACAAAGCTCCATCGTCTCGCTGGCTGAACAACTTCCTTGTCAAGGTCTTGGCTTGAGAAAGCGACTAGGGTTTGGGGTTCAAGCGACCGTACAAGAAATGATGGCCCGTTGGTTTTATACCTCCCCAGACAGTCTGAGGAAGGTCACAGCTGGAGCATATTTCCATTGGCATTTTAGCTTCAGTGGCGTTCTCTTTGACAGAGAGTAATCCATCTACAGAGGACCACAATTCCCTTATCATCAATTAACAAAACAAGACTGTTTGAAACTCAAATTAAAAAAAGAATTGGATCCACTGAACCAATTAGCATTGTTAATATGGGCAATGAGAGCGCCTAAAGGCATGAAACAGCTTTTGGATTATCTTTCCTTATTGACAAGCTGTAATGGGACAGCTTGTCATTTACGGGCAAAATAGGGATGGGTCAACTAATTGTCAATTAGTGAGGTAGACTAGTTTTTCATTATGATATTAAAATGGTTGCTGTACACTTTAATATTGGCGATTGTTGCATCTTTTTATTTTTTAGCACCAGGCGTATCAAGGAGTCCGATTTCTGCATGCTGTTCACAGAGCTCCACCTAGCTAGTTTTGAATGCAAGGCATGACTTATATAAATGCCTCTGAATAAACATGTGGAACTGACATTAAAACCAGATTTTTTATCATTAAGGGAGAATTACTGAAAACGAATGGGTCAACTAGCCGTTCAGACAAGCCAATGACAAGTTGATTTCAAAATTCTGTCATTTTGCACATCCTTAATGAAGGAGAATGAAAGGACAGATAAAAGATTTTGGCAAAACATAAAAGGGCTTCGTCTTTCGTCTCTCACGCAAGCAGTGACTAATGTATGCGTCTGTGGAGCGAGTGAGACATGGTAGACAACGGCAAGGCTGTGCTTGATTTGATGAGCTGTTGATGAGAGCAGCCTGGATCCCTGTAGAGGCTTCAGAGAGAAAACGAGTGCGAGACGCACATACACAGCCGAGTTAGGCCTCGATCTATCCTTCACTTCCTCCCCGAAGAGCAGCTTCAGCCAATCACGCTTCAGATTCCCATCCCCCCTCACGTCCCCTGCCAACGGCTCAGCCAATCAGAAGGCTCTCTCGTCTGCCTCATCAGCACGGCCCTGGTGCCTCTCTCCCCTCCCTCATTTTCCATCCCCTACGTGCTCGTTCTAATTATGGAGAACAAGTTGTGGAGCACGAAGAGAGGGAGTGGAATCAAAGGAGCACGGGAAGACAGAGTGAAGTGAAGAAGAAGAACGGCGGAATGGTGGGGGAGAGGGCCGCATTGACAGGATACAGATCAGCCTGCAGGGCTCTGGGATAAACAACGATTCTTTCAAGCTCTCGGTAAATTAGAGCGCTGCAGAGCGGCTGTGAGAGTGAGTCGGCCGTGTCTGTCTCACTGCAGCTGTGTTATTGCGGGAAAGACACAATCCTCCCCTTCCAGCCAGTCTGTGACGAGAGAACAGGCAAAAACGAATGAAGGGTAGACAGCAGGACTAAAATGAGAGGAAAAGCAAGAGAGGATAGAAAGAGAGCTACTCTTTTGAGTGGAAATCATCAAAACCTAGCAGAGATCAGTGAAGCACCACAGTGATACAGCAAAAGGCTTTGTGAATCCCCAAAATCTAGCGAGCTGCCTACATAGGCAGAATTTTAAGGCATGCCCTCAATATGAAGGCTGTTGCAAAAAGTACATGCCTGTTTTTGGACAATCCGTAAGACAGTATAACATGTATCCTTTGTTGAGAAGGTACACCATCAGAGAATAAATAAAATCTATTCATGATACAAGAAGAAGAGATTAAAGTGTATTATAAATACTTCTAATGCACTAAACACAATTCTACATATAATAGCTCAATAATTTTTGTGCTTTAACTTTAGTCACTAGTCTGCTGTTTTAACTTAGCAACATGCTAGATAAAACTCTGCTTTGGGAAGGGGGGGAAAAACAGCTGAATTGCTGGTGCAGACTAATTTACACTCTTCTTGTTTTATGGTTTCAGGGGAATTTAGAAAATATTTGTCAGCTGGTCAGTCTGAAACACTGGTTCATATACCTGGTCCCAAAGTTCCCCAACACTACACATTTTCAATGATTCCTTAAGCCCAGAACACATCAAGCCGACATCAAATGGACATCCGTATGGACCAAACAGTTGCACTTGAAAACACCTACCGGACGACAGTTGACTGAAAAGAGAACGCACATTCTGCACCTTCATGAGAGGATGTATCTTTCCATACCTGCAGATGCCAGTAGTGTATTGTCATTCCACAAAAAGAAAACTGAACTAGTGCTGCACATAGGTCTCAAACCTGATTCCTGGAGGGCCGCAGCTCTGCACAGTTTTGCTCCAACCCTAATCAAACACAACTGATCCAACTAATCAAAGTGTTCAAGACTACTAGAAACTATTAAGCAGATGTGAGTTGGATGTGGTTGGAGCTAAACTGTGCAGAGCTGTGGCTCTTGAGGAATTAGGTTCGAGACTATTAATGAACCATATACACAGTAATTCTCGCTCACCAGAGGGATTAGCTTGTCCAAATATATCTAATAATCTATATCAATTGCGAATATTTAAGAAATGCTACGAAATGCTTCTATGTGTATCAACTTGACTTGCATTTTTTGTTTGGTTTCATCACTTCAGTTTTTGTTCTTGCGCTCTGATTCGTAGCTGAACAGCCAGTCAGAGCATTCTCTTTCATCAAGGGCTATTCTACATACTCAGGCAAACTCCAGATTCAACAGACTAATTTGACAGATGCTCACCGATGACCCAACACTGCCCAATGGCTGACCATCAGCTTGGTGTGTCCCGGTCTTTAATCAACCACACTTGATTCTACTTTATAGCTTGTTAACCAAGACGACTCTAAGGCATTTGAATTTAAACACACTACTTAACTGTAAGAAAAGTACATTCTATACAGTATGAATGGAACTCAGATGTATTACATCCGACATTTTGTCATGATCACTTGACCTACTTGCATCAGTTGCGTCACTTTACTCCCATTCATGAATTCTCTCGCATAGCACCACGAGAGAGCATAGCGTGCATCGAACGCGCACATCAGAATCTCGCCGGAAGTAGTAAGTCATCTGGGTACTTCTCCATACTGTTTTACGGACATACTACTCAGCTTGCATACTGTTTTCAGCATACTATACAGTATGGAGGTATGCGATTTCAAGCACAGCCTTAGAGTTCAAATAGGTGCATAAGGAGCCATAAAAAATCTGCAGATTTGTGGCTACTCTAGAACTAAAACCCTCTTGTTTTTTATTCTGATTCCTGGGAGTCTCCTGCCCCCCTTACAAGAGAACATCATTTTAAAGTAGTCACTTATGAGTTTATATTTTAGTTTATATTATACCAGAAGGTGCTCACAAGGTTTTAGAACAAACCTTTCTTTTTTCTTCCAACTGTCATGTCTTTGCCTAGCTCATATTTATGGTTCTGAATATTCAGCTTCTGAAAGCCGTGCTGAGCTCTCATCTGTCTTCCCAGCCTTTTCTCATTAACTGCTCCAATTTCTCCACTCCAACTCTCATATAAACATTAGTTGGCTAGACTGTGTGCAGTTCAAAGAGACATATCTCTTGTCTGAAAAAAGATCAGGTCCCAGAAAAGGGTCAATAAAGGGAAAGAGTGATGAAAACACAAACAGGGTGTGCTGTTTCTGTTGATTATGCTCAGCCTGAGAGGAATAACGAGAAGAGATGGATGGAAGCCAGGAATTAGCTATTTCCATTAAATATCAACATTCAATCACATGTTTTCTGTGATTTTTTTAAAATCGGATTGCTTGACAAGCATAGCAAGGTCTTGATACTTCTGGAGCTGCATGCAAATTAAATAATTCCATAAGCAAACAGGAGTTGCTTTTAAAATACATGTAAACACAGGTGTATTGCTAACCACCTGAGATCGGACCACCCAAGACGGATGTCAGTAACAGGTGTAATAAGGACCCAAAGGAGTACCTAAAAACGTTCTATGCAAAACCTCCACTACATCCAGTGCTTGAGATGGAGAAAATAATCACAAGCCCCTCAAGCAATTAATAGGAAAGGGGAGGGTACTGATGTTGTGAGGAACATGACACCAACAAGCATTCGAAATAAAAATATATATATATGGCTGGTAGTGGAATGTATTTCTCACATGTGGATGAGCAACAAGCAACCACCAAAAAAAAAAGAAAAATTCACAACAAAAAGAAATGCAACCATTAAAATTCCCACCCACTGTTTCTTGTGAAGCAGAGTAATGCTACCACACAGGAAAGGAAACGCATTTACTATAACCACATGGTTAGTGACTGTTTCTGGTATGATGCTGAAACAACTCCACTTCTTTTGCTACTTTAGCGCACAGACCAGTACATCAATACTGAATACAAACATTTTATGAATAACACTACAACTAGTGCAGCCGATTCTGGCTAAAATGAGAATCACGATTTATTTAGCTTAAAGTCAAGATCACGATTTTCTCACGATTCTGTAGCTGTAAAATAAAGGTTAATATGAGTGGGCTATTATTACTGTTATTCTCAAATATCTGGTAAAACAACAATAATAATATTAGGCTTATGTTAAGGTCTTCTGTTAGTTAAAATGCAAAAACAATTGCATAGACTTGGAATGGTGGATTTGAACAGACTTTAAATATGTCCTGGTTGTTAATTCACAGTAAAGTGATGATCTCGGGGAAAAAAATTATCATAAATCTAAAGTTGAACTATTATGTTTAAGACATATGCTTGTCATTTGTCATTGACAACATTATTAGACCATTTTTTTCACTGGTACAATGAATTATTAGTCATTATCAGATTCATTCTTACATTATATAGGCTAGAGTAGTTATACTCACCCAGTAAACATTTATTTTCATGCACAACACTTTGTGTTTGCTATGAAGGAAAACATATCAAATGCTTGTCATAATCATAACTCTAAAATGCGACATGATCATTTAAATAAAGTGCGTACTTTCGGTTTCATTTTCACTGCAGAGTGCGGTTTATGTCATGGCTGTTTTCACTTTGAGCTTCTCTTTTTACGCTTCTCTTCTGACCCTGAAAATATTATTGGCTAAATCGTAGAAAAGCTGAATTAAGATTGTGTGCAGGGTCGAATCGAGATCACCATCTTTTTTTGATTATTCGTGCAACCCTAACTACTACAACTACTAACAATAAATAAAAGGCTTATAAATATTTCAAGTAAAATTTATAAAAATAAAAAATAAAATAAAAAAAGAGAAATTTACATCAAAATAGCGCATTATAAATTTTAAGTTATATTCCAATTTTTTTGGAAATAGGCTAATTTTACAAGTAGCCTAGAGTTAAAAAGTTGATCTTTACCATTTTTTAATCTATTTATCTGGTCTGTGAGTGTGGCGAGAGCGCTTTTTTCTTAGCTTAGCATAAATCATTCAATTGAATTAGACCATTAACATTTTGCTCAAAATAATTCAATAATAACTCAGTAATTCAGTAATAATTCAGGAACTTTGCAGCAGGTGCAATGATAATTTGCAGCGCCCAAAAATATTTCCTAACTAACTAGGTAGCATTGTGTAATATCATTGCACTAATCTCTATTATGGACATCCAGCGTTCACCAGCCTCTGGCGCCTAGACTGCAGCTCTGCACAAGAAGGTTTGGCCAGAGGAAAACCTGGTTTCTCTCAAGGTTTTTTCCTTTACTTTCGTCAATTGGTAAAGTTTGTTCCTCGCCACTGGATTTATAGAGCTGCGCATCGATGGATTTGATCTTCAGTGTTTGGACTTTCAGCAGTGAAAATTAAATCATACTGAACTAAACTTCAATTCTGAAAACTGGACTGACAGTTTCAATCTACTAAAACTTCTATGTTAAGTCTGCTTTGACACAAATTAACATTGTAAAAGCACTACAGAAATAAAGATGAGTTGAATTAAATTAAATAATGCGTCCATGGTACTGAGAACCAGAACGAGAACATAGTCATGTCAGCCTAGAAAATACCCACTTTTCTTAGTTACATAACGTAACAACAGAAGAGTAAGGCTTTGAATCTGAAAATTAGCAAAACTTTTTGACAATAATAACTTCTAGGTGACTTGCAAAATAAGCCTATTAAAAAAGTGGAGTGTTCCTTAAAGAGTCACGGAACACCAAAACACATTTTTAACACACACTATTAGGACACATATATTGCACTAAAAAGTGAAAATTGGTTGTTTTTGCGTTATTTTGAGCAAATTTGTTCTTCTGGTTTAAAAAGACTTTTTGAAGCTGCGTCACGGCGATTAGATACGTGCATGTAGTCCAGCATGGAGAGTGGATGTCTGTACCTGTGAGCACATCGTGACGTCTCTGAGTGTGCAGCATTAATTCATGAAAAAGACTTGGTTCAAACCAATCAGCACGTTCTATTGTGTATGCGGTGCAACTTTATTAATATGCATGATAGCTTCGAAAACCGTTTTACCTGTTACAGTGTTCAGACGACAGAGAGACGCCACATTGTGTTGCCAAAACAAGCGAAAGAACGAGAATTTGGAGACATGGGTCATCACTGTTGCATTTTATTGTGCTGCAGCGAAGGTTTTGTTTTCATTTTCCCGCTATGAGAGCGCAGCTGGACTCACGTGTGGATTACAGCGCACACGACACGTGACAGAAATGCGTTTGTAAGGAACATTTTTACCCGAGAGCTTTTCGCATCTGGAAATGATGAAATCCGAATTTGCCGCTCGTCTCCTTTTAAAAAAGACACAGCTCCAATTTGTGTTGATTGTCCTGTCGCTACAGATTTGGTAAGTGTGTGTGAGATCAGTGCCTTGTTTGTTCATTCAGATGGCAAAGTTAGTTTGTATCGTCAGCAGTGCTCTTTCAGTTTTTAAAGACATACTATAGTCTAAATGATTTAGTTACTCAGTTTACAGTATGTTAATATCACTGCAATATTATAGTACAATATTATAGACTGAAAGATCCGCTGTAAATGCTGCTCTCCGAATGTAAACATGTAAACACAGCAATTAAACTATTACTGTCGTGTAGAATTTTTGCAGCATTTTGTGACAAGATAATCTATACATTCATGGCATTCTGACGCTGCCTACCGAGTATATAATGCTCCTGAATAAAAAGTGAAAGTGCCAAACTGCAGTTAAAGTCGACAAATTAATAATTTAGCAAATAATTTGATTACTAATGTCCATGTAAACACAGTCACTGTCTTTCTCCCCTGCGTCTGTGTGTTTGTTTTGCCTCCAGTGTTGCCAGATGTAGCAGATTTTTTACCCGCACAATCGGATTTAAACCCACCCAATTGCTGAATAAAAAGTGAAAGTGCCAAACTGCAGTTGAAGTCGACAAATACATCCATGTAAACACAGTCACTGTCTTTCTCCCCTGCATCTGTGTGTTTGTTTTGCCTCTGTGAAAATCAGCGCGTGCCCAAATGGAAACTCCCAGTTTTGCAAATTCTTCCCACTTTCCCTCTCCCGACACTCCCACACTCCCAGAGCTGGACACGCCCACTTTCCTGACTTTTTCCAAACTAGAGGTGTGAAAACACCCTGCTGAGACAGGGGGGTTTTGTGGCAAAATGCGGCGACATTGGCAACACAATGTGGCGTCTCTCTGTCGTCTGAACACTGTAACAGGTAAACAGTCTTCGAAGCTATCATGCATATTAATGAAGTTGCACCGCATACCCAATAGAGCATGCTGATTGGAAATTCTCATGAATTGATGCTGCACACTCAGAGACGTCACGATGCACTCGCAAGTACAGGCATCCACTCTCCACACTGGACTACACGCAAGTATCTAATCGTCATGACGCACCTTCAAAAATTTGTTTCAAACCGGAAGAACGAATTTGCTCAAAATAACAAAAAAATAAATACATTTTCACTTTTTAGTGCAATATATGTGTCCTAATAATGTTTATAGCAGCGTGGGACACATATATGACAGTCAACAGCTCAAAAAATGTGCTTTGGTGTTTTATGACCTTTTAAAGATGTCTCACAGAATCAGTACAAAATGAAATCAAATCTAAGCCAACTAGGTAACTAGTCTCAGAGTCAGTCTCATTAACTCCGAGATTTATGACTTCTCTGTGACCTTCAGGATACAAACTGTCATGGCGAAAGACTAGAGAAAAGAGAAACAAACCAATAATCCCATGATTCTACAAGCTATCATCCTTGAGAGCTTTTGCTAAACCCGGCTCCTCCAACAGAAAAGGCAAAAAAGAAGAAGAATTGACTAGGACCAAAAGGGGTCTAATTACGTCTGCAAGGTCCAGCGCATGTTTATTTGATTCGTCTTTTAAAGGAAGTGCTTAATTAAATAAATAGAGGCCAGGAAACGCATTTCAAATTCTCTTTAATGGAAGATGATGAAAAAGCCCACGGCTCCAGGCAGAGCGCGCAAAACCCACCACGAGAGAAACGCAGGCCATCAATCTCGCTCTCGCTCTCGCTCGTGCGCATTTCACCTCTTAATGTTTTCCCCAACTGCAACGCATTGAAGATCAGAACGCAAGCAAAGAGAGAGACTTTGAAGGCATCAGGTAAAAAGGAATAAACTGTACAGAGATTCCCGCCAGCCCATAATACCCTAGGCACGTAAAAGCGGTTTAAAAAATAAAGCAGAACACCAAAGCAATATTTGTTCAAAAAAGATGACACATGGGGAGACATGAATAAAATGTGTGTGTGTGTGTGTGTGTGTGTGTGTGTGTGTGTGTGTGTGTGT
>CAIGQZ010033183.1:956291-969383 GCA_903798205.1 Danio tinwini
AGTATGTTCCAGTCTTACTTAATCCTATTACTGTATATGCTGACAACTATTTAAGTAATTACTTGACAACTGACAAGAAATTAATTATGTACAGTGGTCCCTCGTTAATCGCATGAATTACATTCAAAAAAAAACCCATGAAGTAGTCTTCCTGATTTTTTACAATTATCATAGAAGTTTTAAGGCTGGAGTACTGCAGGTGCCTTTGAGGGTGCAGTCGACAGGTTTGTTGGAGAGAAAACGTACATGCAGTACAGCATTTCAGAGTCACACTGCTAGCGATCGAAGATTTTTGTAAATTTGGCAAGCTGAACACATTCTGTACTGTACAGGAGACACGGCACGGAGGAGATCGATTGACAATGGTCTACAGCCAATCAGGACGCAAAACACAGTGAGCCAATCAGGACGCAGAACACAAATTGCATCAAACACAAATTGCATCAAAAAAACTGTGAAACTGCAAGGCCGCGAAAGGTGAACCGTGTTATAGCAAGGGACCACTGTATTACAATAAAGAAAAACAAAACAGCCTTTATTAAAGCAACCTTGTTGCTCTGTGAACTACTATAAACAGTGTACGGAATTACGCAGCTATTTTTGACTGATTAATGAATATCATGTTATAACGAATGTTTGTCCATTCATGTTTTTTTTCTTCCGTCAAATAAATTATTAGGCTACCTTAAATAGATCGCTTCATGGAAAATATGCATTTAATTACTGCTAATTACATTACAATTAATTACATTTTTAATAGAAGTCATTAATTTAAAGATTATGTCTTAAGATTATGACGGTCTCACTCGCGGTTCATGCGCACTGCGTGTAATGAAAGACAATGACAATAAGCCTTAAGGTTCATATGTTGACTTTTTGTAAAATATAGGCTACTACATAGCATATAACAGTTTTGTTGTGTACATATAATATTGCATTATTTGAATACATGTTTTATAAGCTGTAAAATGAAAGCCTCAGTTTGGTGTGAAGTTATTATTATGCAAACATCAATAAAAACTTTGGATTTGTTTGATTTGTAAATTAGGCTAAGTAGGCTATTTAAAAATGTTTTTATACAAGCCTATAAATATCCTATTTGTTTAGTTTATGATGCGGCTTCAGGCAGCACAGAGGCGATCAGCATGAGCGCTGGTTTGTCAACTTACCTGTGCCAAACTGTGACCAGGAATATCCTTTCAGTTAATATATGCTTCTCTAAACGGGGAATATTTCACTTTAATTTAATTTTGGCTAGATTATTATTCTATTTATCAAACCAACACAATCTCACGGCAACTCTTGTTTTGGTGCTGAAGCATACTATAGCGGACTTGTTTTAAAGCACTTCACCCCAAAGGTTAGTTGTTATTCTTTATTCCTTAAAAAATGTAGCCTAGTTGTCTTTTTAATGATTAATGAAGGAAGTATAATGCTATGTTTCATTGTTTATCTTTATTTAAAGTAGAGTATTTACAGCTAATGTATATGCTATTTCTGTTCGTTCACATACCGTCCCTTTGTGCCACCTGGCGGCATAGTCGCAAACTGCAGTCATACCTAAAAAACACATTATTTATCCTTCAGAGCCGTGACGGTAGATGCTACGGCAGTAAAGGCCATTTTAAACTCTCACCTACTATATGTTTAAACGTTAAACTTTTTTACGTTTTGTCAGATTAGTGACTAAGTCGTACGAATCAATGCAAGTTTAGTGGTATGAAAATATAAGTTTTTTTAAAAACCCCACCCCTAAACCCAATTGCTATTGAGCAAATCGTGCTAAATTGCAGGAATGAGATCATACAAATTTATACGAATTAGCTACTACATCAAAAAGCTACGAATTTCCATCAGATATCGTTGTACTTGCATGTATCATATTGGTCAGATTGATTTCTCAAAATCGGCACTAATAAATGCTGCTGCCTGCCAGCTGGAATCACCAATAAAACATTGTTCCAATTGGATTTTCTATATCACCATAAATTTCGTTTTTGCAAATATTGTCATGATATAATTTTCAGGCCATTATTATTACATATTACTATTCTTTCACTGAGCTAGTGTAGTACTTTACTGTTTGAGAGCCACATTAAACTAATTATCCAAACACACACACACACACACACACACACACACACACAATGCAGACTGACCGTTCATTCTTCTTCTTTTCTCTTTGTCCTTGGCTGGGAGTTCACTGGGCCATTGTGTCAGACGCATCTAAAAATAGGTCTGCCGGCATGATACCAGCAGCCGCCTGGGGCTTTTAAACAACATTACCTCAGTCATCAAACCCCTGCGGGAAACCCATCATGACAGCACCAGAGACTGCAGCTTTACTCGTTTAAATACCCATGCAGCGTCTTCTGCCTTTTGGCTCACTAGAAGCACTAAGAGCTTTAAGAGGGCAGAGGGGTTGGAGGACTGTTTTTAGGAAATGGATGGTGACTGGAATTCCTTCAGCAGTCTGCATTTGCACATAAATCATTTGAGCCTTGAGAATATCTTCACGGATCAGCGAGTGAAGGATAATGTCACACTTTCAGGAATAGTTACCCCTTGTGTTGCTCTAAAGTCATATGACCTCATTCTACTAAGGAATAAAAACACAGGTGGTTCTAATACTTGACGTCAATGACATTCCACTGGGTACTGTGTATTTTGTATGAAAAAATACAGAACAGTAAATGTGACCGCAAAAAAACTTAATTGATTTTTTGGTCATCAGGACTACAATTGGACTACATTCACTCATGCGCCAATATCTGTTTGACCAGGCTGTAGATTAAAGCTAATAATATTGTTAAGATTGTTTCGCTTCACATGACCTCATTGTCATCAGGAGCCATGGCTATTGACTTGGTATGTGTTTATTTGTAATCTAAACAACTCAGTAACCATTGACTGGAATTATACGAATCACCAAGAACCACGCATTAGACTAAACATCTTATTTAAGGTTCTACTTAAGTAAAAAGTCACCTATATCTTGGATTATCTGTGGGTAAGCAAATTAACAGAAAGCTTTCATATTTGGTTGAGCTAGCCCTTTAAATTTGCATTCTTCAGCGAACTTTGAGGCCAAACTTCAACCAATTTGATAGGAATCAATGCAACTGGGGATTTGGAATGGAGGTGAAAGATCTGCAGAGAAGTGTCAGGCACTAGTACCACTATGGGTGAGATTTCAAGCAAGTAACACTATTGCCAAATGTGACGCATTCACAATGCTGATAACTGATTGGTTTGAGAGAATTGTCACTACCAGCATCAGTAGGTTAACAACACAAGATGCCGAATTTAAATATATAAAGGTCCATGAACCCCCCCTGTCTCAGCAGGGTGTTTTCACACCTCTAGTTTCACACCTTTAGTTCTAGCGAGGTAAACAGTGTTGCCAGATTGGGTGGTTTCCTGTCCAATTGGGCGGTTTTGAATCCGATTGTGCGTGTAAAAAATCAGCTACATCTGGCAACACTGGAGGCAAAACAAACACACAGACGCAGGGGAGAAAGACAGTGACTGTGTTTACATGGACATCAATAATATAATTATTTGCCAAATTAATAATTTGTCGACTTTAACTGCAGTTTGGCACTTTCACTTTTTATTCAGGAACATTTCCTGCATGTCCACCATGACAAACGAGAGAAACTGCTGGAGAGTAGAGTTTTGATGTAATGTTTGATACCGCACGACGTACGGGGGTCACAAAATTTGACGAAAATTCTACACAACAGTAATAGTTTGATTGTGGCATTTACATGTTTACATTTGGAGAGCAGCATTTACAGCGGATCCTTTAGTCTATAATATTGTACTATAATATTGCAGTGATATTAACATACTGTAAATTAAGTAACTAAATCATTTTGACTAAGGTATGTCTTTAAAAACTGAAAGAGCACTGCTGACGATACAAACTAACTTTGCCATCAGAATGAACAAACAAAGGGCACTGCTCTCACACACACTTACCAAATCTGTAGCGACAGGACAATCAACACAAACTGCAGCTGTGTCTTTTTTAAAAGGAGACGAGCGGCAAATCCGGATTTCATCATTTCCAGATGCGAAAAGCTCTCGGGTAAAAATGTTCCTTACAAACGCATTTCTGTCACATGTCGCGTGCGCTGTAATCCACATGTGAGTCCAGCTGCGCTCTCATTCACTTGTTTTGGCAACACAATGTGGTGTCTCTCTGTCGTCTGAACACTGTAACAGGTAAACAGTCTTCAAAGCTTCATGCATAATAATGAAGTTGCACACAATAGAGCGCGCTGATTGGTTTGAACCAAGTCTTTTTCATGACTTAATGCTGCACACTCAGAGACGTCACGATGTACTCGCCGGTACAGACATCCACTCTCCACGCTGGACTACACGCAAGTATCTAACCGCCGTGATGCCGCTTCAAAAATTAGTTTCAAACCGGAAGAACGAATTTGCTTAAAATAACGCAAAAACGACCAATTTTCACTTTTTAGTGCAATATATGTGTCCTAATAGTGTTTATAGCAGTGTGGGACACATATATGACTGTCAACAGCTCAAAAAATGTGTTTTGGTTTTTCGTGACCCTTTAAATTGTCAGCTGCAGCCACTGGTGTACTGTTGGTTAGCACCAGTAAACCACTTTTACACCTTCACAAGAAAAAGACTTAAAATGGCAACATTTTGGTCATTAGAAATGGTCCAGATGTTCCTCTTATTGGTCGCCGAAGAACAGATCCAGCAGATCCAGAACAGGGTATATGCAGGAATCCTAAAGGAAATTTCAATAGCTTTTTAAGACTTTTTAAAGACCTTCTCAGAATATTTTAAGACCTCCTCGCCACTTCAAATTCTAATCAGTATCAAACCTATATCTTAATAAACAGTTGCTAATAAACAGTTGTAGTTAACTAAATGAATGGAGCACAACTGTGCAACAGAATTCGGAAGACTTTGGAAGAAACAAACCTTGAAAGAATAAATTACGCGGTTGTTTTCAGCGACAGGTTTCAGCCACTGTTTAAACTCAACTTTCTCCAACTAGGAGTATGCAAACTTGCATTATCCCATTTTGCCGTCTGTTTTGCTCTATGGCAGGGCTATTCAATTAGTTTGTCATGATGACACAACAGCATATAAGAGCCTGTATGTTGTATTTTTGCTCCTTAAGACACCCACATTGTTTTTTCTACATAAAAATGTTAATATATTGTATTTAAAAAAATACATAACATCACTGCATTGTACAATCTGCCTTTTTTACAAACATATTCAAAAGTTGTATTTCAAAGCACAACAAAAGCAGTGCATTGCTTAAGTAGGCTTCTTCTACATTCAGACACATTCATATGTTATGTTTTGAACTGCAAAAAATGTAATAACCGGTTGATCTATTAAATGATCTATTACTGAACCAATACCAAATTGTCCGCATCTGCCTCACGGTGCATTGAAGAAATAATTAATTTTGACACCCCTAGTATTAATACTCAACTGATGTATATCAGGCACTGCAACATCACTTTTTTTTTTAAATTTGGTCCGTTTTCATTTGGTTTGTTCAATCCTTAATTATACCTGGCAAAAACAAATTTATATTCATTTTAATATTTATTAGGTAAATGCCAATGGTAAATGATGCATATAATACATAGAGCTTTATTTGTTATATAAGATTCTGTTTCTAGAACAATAATATTTTATAACAGCAAATTCAGTAACTAAATAACATCAAGTTATTATCAATTTATTAAACCCCCTGAATTATTAGCCCCCTGTTTATTTTCTTCCCCAATTTCTGTTTAACAGAGGGATTTATTTCAACACATTTCTAAACATAATAGTTTTAACAAAATCAAGTTCAAATAACGTTACAGGAGATCGATCTGGACATAGACTAAGGGCGTGCTCACATTATGCTATCCGAACCGTGCTCAGGCCCGTTTCCCGGATCGTTTGAGAAGTGTGAGTGCTCTGAATTGGGCTCAAGCACGGTTCACTTGGCCGGCCCTGGCCTGGTTGGAAGGGGTGGGTAGTACGGCCTAACATTAGTTTTGTCTTCCTAATTATTATTTGAGACGCATAAAAAGAATTACTGCTAGATAACGATCACCTGTTTTCCCTAACATGGAATAAACAGTGAGCTCATTTTATCATGGTAAAATAACACAGAAATCAAACATTGATAATTCTATCTCCTACCAAAGCTCAGACGGTCTGCTTAGAGAAGCTGTCAATCATGATGACACACACTGTTTTTATAGCAATAAATTACTGGCTAAAAACATACCGTTTACAAAAATGAACCTATATTAGCTTGATAACCAGTATCTTATTTGGTCAAAAACATCTTTTAAAACATTTTATTGCAAGTGTAATAATTTTTTTTATTTGGGCTCAAGAAGTGATGGATACCGAAACTCAGTACTTTATCGGTATCAGTGCTAATTATAAAAGACTGAAGTATCGAAAAGCTCTGACGTTAATGGTTTTGCTATCAGTACTGGAGCATTATTGCTGAATAAACATTACTTACAGCAGCATAATTTAACTGACCGACCTTTCCTAATTTGTCATATTTGATATTCGTCTGCACAGTTGGCAATCTCACATGAGAAATGCTTGTGTTTCCAGCGTGTACGTCAAGTATAAAAGCCTTCACAGTTCTTGGCTGTGCGCTCGCAATCAGCAGAGGCTCGCGCTTAGTGCACACACATAGCTCGCGACACAGCCTCGCACGCGCACACAGCTCATAAGCTTGCGAAGTGAACCAAATGAGTTGTATTTCCCAAATGTACAATGACAATGCCCGTTGCAACAAATGCAACAAGCTGTTTTGTTGTATAAGCGGAAACGCAAGCAATCTGGCTAAGTGAAAGTGTCTTTCAAAAGTATGTTAACTGCAATGTAAAGTACTGAAAATTTTTGACTGCCTAGCTACTAACGGTAACGTTACATCAACCACATCGTTATGTCAGCAGTCAATCACCTAAATTAGTATAACATTAATAGTTAAATAAACACACATTCGGTTACAAGGAAAACAGTAGCCTAAATAAATCTTAATTATTAAAAATGCTTTTACACCAGCTGTATTTACAAATATAGCTTATGAATAGCCTAATTATAAACTATGCTTATTAAGAAATAAAAAACAGCTTATTTTTACATCGCAAATAAAAAATTTGTGTGAATTAAAAACACTGTTTACTTATTTTTGTGAATGCGTTAAGGAAAAATCATAAACATTATCTGATTTAACTGCATTTTGCAAGTCAAAGAGAGTATTTTCAACTGCAGAGAGCACAATAAACCAAGAAAGATCATGACTCCTGCCAGAAAAGTCAAACGTGTTGATTTTTCTCTATAAGAATGGTTAAAAACGGAGAATGTACAATTCTTTTACAGGAAAAAAAAAAAATTATTGGTTTCGTTTTATTTTACATTTTAAAACATATTAAAATAAAGGGTTGTTAATTCTGTTCAATTTGTTATTAGCTTTTTTGTTTTTTCATAAAAAAAAAAACTACAAAAAGTACAGATAAGAGAACCGTTAAAGTACCGAACCAATAAGTGGTATCGATAAAAGTAGTAATACTGTTAAAACCTTAATGATACCCATCCCTAGGCTCAAGTCTCGTTCATTAACATGGAGGAGGCAGGGTTTATGACTTTATGACTTGTACTGCAACCAGCCCCCAGGGGGCAATCTTACGGCCGGGAGCATCACTCGAAACCAGGCGCGTGGCACACTTGGTATGGACTGGTGGATATATTGTTTCAGCATCGATACCACAATACGCAAATCTGCAATGTTCTGATGTGATTATAATAACTGGCCACCCCATTTTAGAACATGAGATCTATGAAGTCATATCAAAGTTAAACCCTAATGAGATTGATTTCGATTAGTTTTTAAGACCTGCAACTGTGTAAAACTTCAGGTGAAATAAAACCAAGAAGCTATCAAGTTAGAATCACTAACAAAGAATAACTAAATGTAATTATTTATACAATGTTATTTTACATATAGAAATATTGAATTTCTGTACCTCAATCTTGTCAGATTCAACCGAGAAAAAAATAAGGTTAATTTCATTTGTATCTTTGTTGAATTTTATACATCTATTATCTGCAAAATAATGCACATCAATCTAAAATGATGAATTCTTGTGAAATTATATTCATATACCAATATATAATCGCAGACAAACAAAATATGATAATGTCTATTTTTTCCAATATCATGCAGCCCTACTAAATATGGAATATTATTCATTCATTCATTCATTTTCTTTTCGGCTTAGTCCCTTTATTAATCTGGGGTCGCCACAGTGGAATGAACTGCCAACTTATCCAGCATATGTTTTACGCAGCGGATGCCCTTCCAGCCGCAACCCATCACTGGAAAACATCCACACTCATTCACACACACACTCAAACACTACAGTCAGTTTCAGCATACCCAATTCACCTGTACCACATGTCTTTGGACTGTGGGGGAAACCAGAGCACCCTGAGGAAACCAACGCAAACACGGGGAGAACATGCAAACTCCACACAGAAACACCAACTGACCCAGCCAAGGCTCGAATCTTCTTGCAGTGAGGTGAACGTGCTACCCACTGTGTCACCGTGTTGCCATATGGAATATTATATAGCAGCTTTTATTATTTTATTTTGATGTAGTATTTATCCCAACCAGGACTCCATCAGATTTAGTAAAGAGGCATTAGTTTAGAACAACTGGCGCAGACAATTTGATTGAAACAGAGCGTAGGTGAAAGTTCTAGAAACGTGTTTCCAATTCTGATAAAAAGCCACAACAAAACACCAAGCTTTGAGAGAGCAAAGAACAACACAACATATAAACAGAAGCCTTTGTGCACGGATGCCAAAAACAACTTGTTCTCTCCATGTACCCGGTTGTCATCTCGTCACTTTGTTTGTGATATTTCTATACTTCAGCGCTAGAAATTCTTAAAGGCGTTTCTCTTAAAACCAAGGCCAGTCGGTCTCTAAAATCTCAGACTAATATAGGACTGTAATGTCTCACCGGGAGGCTGGACGGGCGGTCCTGCTGAGTAAGACCCATGTCATCATGGTTTGGTTTCCCAGACTGGCCCCTGCTGCCATATCCCTCCTGCAGTGTGTCCTATGGGGAAAAGCACAGAAACTGAGGAAGGGGGAACGCCTGATGAAAAAAAAATACTTATTTTAAAAAGAAGTATCCACAGAAGAACTCCAACGACCCAGAAAGTTTGTGAAGCTGTACATTTGCAGGCCTTGATTCACACGGAAGAAGGTAATTAGACAGCTGCAGACAGCGTGATGATGATGATAACAGTCCATAATTTTACTTCATCCACAAACTCTGTGATTCACGCGAGCAGAGCGTCAGATCATGCTGAGAGATGTCTGATGGCTAAAACATAGACTATACACTCATATCAACCATCAAAATATGCCATCTGCATAAGGGCGGATCTAAAGATATGTATTAAGGCCGGGATACACCAAGCCGACAGTTGGCCATTCGGCTTTATCAGGGCTTCGGTTAGCACCGGTCTGGCTAGTTGGTTTGGTGTGTTCCTCACATCGCCTCTCATTGGGTTAGTGTCAGATTGCTTTGGTTCGATTTATTGTGTAGAATGGGCATCGGTTGTTGACTGAAGAGAGTACTCTGATTGGTTATACAGAAACAAATCAGATCGCGAATGTGACGTAGTGAAGCAAGTACACAATTCAAGCTGAGAAGGAACACAAAGAGTCCGGCTGTAATTTCGGTGCATTTCTCAAATATTTGCAAACTATATAGATTATTAGATTATCAGACATACTGTATTTGCACAAGCAAATTTATTCGTGGTAAGTGACAATTACTGTGATAATGGGGTTAAATGCTGCATTGTTTACACGTTGTCTGTGCACATCGAAAGTTCAGTTTTCCTTTGCGGAATAAGTAAACAACAGCTCTTACTTCAGTTGGTTTTTGTCCATTTGATGTGTTCAAGTACAGATTTTTGCTTGAGACCAACAACACATTTGGATTTCGATGGTACTGGCTGTTTGGCATCGCCAATTAATATGCTGGTCCAAACCAAAACTAATTTTACTAGGCAGCAAAACAAAAAAATTCAAGAAATCAGGTGTTGCACATTTAAAATACAACAGTAATATAAAGGGAAAAATAAAAGAAAGCATATATATTTATACAACAGTTTTGTCTGGTTTTCCAATCTGATTGGCTGATAGCAGTGCGATAATCTGCAATACTCTCAGTGTTTTTATATACACGATTATGCTGTCAAACTGTTCATTTCTGTTTAACGGAGAGAAGATTTTCAACACATTTCTAACTGTTTTAATAACTCATTTCTAACAATCATGATGACAGTAAATAATATTTGACTAGATATTTTTCAAGACACTTCTATACAGCTTAAAGTGACATTTAAAGGCTTAACTAGGTTAATTAGGTTAACTAGGCAGGAAAGGGGAATTAGACAAGATATTGTGTAATGATGGTTTGTTCTGTAAACAATAAAAAAATAAATAAACACAGGCTCTTTCTAAAAACAGTCTGGAGGTCGCAAGGTATGTAGCCAGAGGTACGTATGGCTGCAATTCATTTTTTAAAATTGAAAGCTACGACGATACAGGGCTGTGCAACGTCGTTCCTTTTTTCGCTCTTACTAGTTGACCGATTACCTCCCGGTGGACGATTTTTCACGCTGCAACCTTTTTTCACGGCCTCCAGAAATGTGTGTAGAGGTACGTTTTCAAAATGAGCCTGGGTTGGGAAAAAAATCTAGTTTAAAGGGGCTAATAATATTGACCTTAAAATGGTTTTTAAACAATTAAAAACTGCTTTTATTCTAGCCGAAATAAACAAATAAGATTTTCTCCAGAAGAAAACACATTATCAGACAAACTATGAAAATTTCCATACTCTGTTAAGCATAATTTGGGAAAAAAAAAAAAAATTATACATTTTCAAAGGGGTTTAATAATTCTGATTTCAACTGTATATATAAATATTTACAACTCTGTTAATGAACTCTACTATGTAATATAGTATCATTATATATTATGCTATCGTGAAGTAATAGTAATTAACATAGTATACTTTAGCTTTATCGTGAATGGCGGCGGCATCAATAAATGATCCGCGATCAGTAAATGTAGCTTGTGCGGATACTACTGTGCTTTTTGCTTAAAATAATAGCTTTGCTACTGAAAAGCTATTTAATTTAGAAAGTAGCGACGCTACCTCCATGCTACTGAGAAATGTAGTTAAACTAATAGTGACCCTACTGCTCAACACTAGATACTATTAAAGGTCCTGCGATTTATTTATTTGTTTTGGATGGTTTGGATGTTTAGATGTTAGTATCAGTATATAAGTCGTAAGGATATCTATAATCTGTGCTCCAAAATTCGCATTTAGAAGGTAGAAACATTCAACGCACCACTTATTTGACCATTACTCAACAAGCAGATGATAGAAGAATAAGTGTCGGTAAAATATGCGCATCCCCAGTGTGTGTGAATAGTTGTGTATCATGGCTGAATAATGTGGATGTAGATTTGTCTGAAACGCAATAAAAATGCCAGTCTGGAAGAAAAAGCGTTTTTATTCTAAAATGCTGTTTTAAAACATTAACGCACTACTGTAAACCAAGCGGCAACCTCCCACTCTCCCTCGGGAAGCCAATACGAAAGTAACTAAAATTGCAATTCATAGACTTGCCTTGGGGGGCTGACTCCAGGAAATCCAAGCACTTTCTGACTGCATTGGTAAATTGGCCATTTTACAGCTGATAAAAACATGTTTACAGCCTGGTACAAAAGATGGCTTTGGTGCATATAGCTATGATTAACCTTCATGACAACTGTGAGGGGGGTGAATTTTTTTTATAACTCATCTGTTTCGTTTTTATTAAGTTATATTAGGTCTGTATAAATAAGGTCATGGCTACTTGAGTGACAACTAGGGTGCTGCGCGCTGTCTCGTCACCTCAGCTGATTCCGGCTAATTAGCCGCTGATCTCAGCATATACATCGTATTTTTGTTTTGTTTAATGTTTCTTTACACAGTCATTTAACTTTTGGAATTATTTTCTGCAATTATCAGATACTATAGCATGCTGTGTGGACTTAATTGTGCTCACAAAGCGTTCAAGTTGCCTCCATTTCCCAGGTGAGTGAAATGATATACTTATTTACCATCTCTATAAATGTATTTGTTTTATTTAAGATCATTTATTTTTTTATAATTCTCTTTAGACCTGTAATGCACTCCAGGATCTGACAGATTGATTAGCTGTAGGCTATAAAACTATCACCTGAAGCGTTGTCATACAGTGTTATGCCTGGATTTTATAAACAGCCTTGCATTTACTAACACAGACTATATTTGAAGTGTTTGGAAGTAAGTTACGTTTTCCTCCTGTCGAAAAACATCATAAGAACAATTTTTAGTGGCTCAATGTATTACAACTGTGTTTTTAAATGACTAAACACTTTATTGACATAGTGTACAACCAAGCACTTGTGGTCAGAACACAAACGAGTCTTGGGTAATGAAGTATTAAGAGTTCTGCCAAAGTAAAAAAAAGTCTGTCTAAGCCAGGTCTAAGCAAAATGCAGAGAATCCAGCATGCGTCTGTAGCTCCGCTAACTCTCCGCCTCTTTGCCCTTGTTTGGTACCCCGCGATTGGTGCGAAGAAGTGCGGACAAAATGCCGACGGTTGGCTGCATACATCACGGATACTACGTCCATATATTTTACAGTCAATGGTGTAAACGCAGCAGAAAAGACTTATTTACAATCAAGATACAATTTACAATCTTAAAGACATTGAATACATAAAAAAAACACCTGAAATATTTGGCATACACAACAGATTACTAATCAAATTTTTAAAAACACAAGTAACGTTTTTAATTTCAACAAATCGTTTAATGAACCAATAATTTAAGCAAGCATAAAAGCTGACAAGCTAAATTCTCAACTAAATTCACAATAAAAAAAATATATTCTAATTTATTTATTTTTTTTTTTTACAAATCGTTAAAATGAACCACTAT
>CAIGQZ010033183.1:974383-987468 GCA_903798205.1 Danio tinwini
TATATGTATATGTAATATAACCAAACAAACAAGCTGAATTATTCTCAACTAAACATAACAAAAAAGAGAGAGAAAAAAAATCAATCACCCCTTTAAATTCTTCAACAGTCTTGGCCCCGTATCTCACTAATCCTATGGACACAAAGCCAAAAGAAACTTATTACGGCATCTTTTCTGCAAAAGTGGATACAAGACTTCCCTCGGCAAACACTCGAAACGTGCTCAGAATGGTCACCCTATACTCATGTATACAAACATCACCCAGAACTCCCTCCTCGCTCACTTCATTCAACAGAGGGAAAATAAAACTAGATGGGAAAAAAAGAGAAGGGGTGGGGGAGGCAGACAGGGGCATCCCCAAGCCAGACGGAGCCATGTGTGTGCGTGTGTGTGTGTGTGTGTGTGTGTGTATACTGACACTGGGTCACGGCCAGGCCACACACACAGACGGCTGTTTACAGTTGGGCTATTACATCACCACTCAGGCATGTGCTGATTCAGAAGTGTAACAGCTGCTCTGCTGTGATAACGGACAGAGAGACCTCAGAGATTCACAGCGTCACAGGAAAACTACTTGAAACCCCCCAAAGGACACGTGCCTTTTTTCTCTCCAATACTCAAACGTTACTTTCACTATGTCAGATCGGGTTATCATCACTAGGGCTGCACAATATTGAAGAAATCTGATGTTGTGATATATGTTGCGATAAAAATATACTCTCAACAGATAAGTTAAATAGCTCTATTTGGAAAGGTTTCATTTAGATCGAGTGGAATGATCAAGTCTTTTCTATGTAGTGCATCTGCGTAATTATAGTAAACTATAAGCCTAAATAATTAAATGAACAGCTCTTTATGGTTTTCTGAGGAGTCTAACAAAATTCAAGTAGGCAAACTGAAGAATCAAACGTAAAATAACATGATCAGCATTGAATAATTAATGAAAAAAATTTATATTTAATAATATATTTTGCTTTTTATTCTTTAATAAATAATCTAATCCTGCTACACATGTTGAGATAGATGCTCAAACCATATAAATTGTTTAGAACCTAGTTATCACAATACAGAAATTACAGTAGTCGCTACAAATACAAGACATTTTTTGATTTACTGACAAGGGCAAAAAATCATTCAAACACGCTGATTTAAATATTAAAGTTAAATGGTAATATACGTCAAATTTTATATTGAAGCAAGTACATTTCAACCTTAACTAGGAGTGTAACAGTTCACAAAATTCATGATTTGCTTTGACACAAAACTGTGGTGTTATGGTTAAGTATATTTTCAATACAGCAAAAAGATATATATTTCATCAATTTTTTTTTTCAAATAAAGATAATAAAGCATTTATTTTTTTTTTACTTTGAACAATGCTAAAGCTACACTTGACTCACCTTCTGGAGTATCTTCTTAGCAGCATATAGTAGGGCTGAGCAAATAATCGAAATCTAATCGCAATTGCAATTTGAAAGAGGCTGCGATATGAATTATATATATATATATATATATATATATATATTATTTAAGCCCCCCACCCAGAGCAAATGCAAGACTGCTGGCTGTGTCTTACTAGCCAATTGAGTGAGCCCACTTTCGTTCTGCCCAATCAAAATTATCCAACCAAACTATGCCCACAATTTAAAAAAAGAAAACAAACGGGAAAGCGCTAACAAGTGGGATTATGCCATCTGCTGCTTCAGAAGCATTAGGAGACTAATTCATATCAAAGAATAACAGCATTTGTAATATGGGAATATTTAGGTTTCAGAGTCACAGACACCGAACAAAAACAGGTCAATTTTAAGAGCTGTCGCAGAATTGTCGCCAAGCCTTACAGATTATTGAGCTGAAGCTTGACTACAAAATTAAAATTGTCAATCAAATTGTATAATTATTGTATATTGATCCCAAATATTTATTTTCTAAATGACCACAACAAATCATTAAGTTTGTGATACATAACAAATCAAAAGCCTTATACTAAAAGGTTAAATACAAATATGTGTAATCAAGTATACACCCTTACTTACTGTACAACCATTTGAAATACTGGGTAATATACATTATGAAATGTCCACTTCAACCACACATCAAATGCAAAGACCAGAATTCATCCATATTCATACTGATATCCATAATGTAAAATATACGTATTGGATATTTTCCTGACAGTAGTGATACTTTTACATTTCAGCAACCAAAAAAAAGTCTCACTAATTTGCTCATCAATAACTAGTAGCTTTGCTACTTAAAATATGAAAGTATTTTATGGTGAAACTAATATATACAAGTAAATGTTGTTTAGATGGTTTTAGTTGTAAAAGATGCTTCATGGAATTATGTTTTTGCTCAAGCAGTGCTAATCAGTGAAAGATGTTAATCAAACAAGATCACATTCAGTATGACATTTACAAAAATCCTTTAACATGTCACTATTGAGAGCAGCATTTTTCATTTTAACAGGTACACTGTACTACAAATGCATCATTTTTTTAAACTGTTGTCCTATTTATTTAATGTTTAATAAATGTGTGATTATACTACAGCAACCAAATAAACATTACATCTTATGAGCAAATTGGTTTAGAAATAATTAGCAATAAAACTTTTATTTAACGTATGTGATGTACTGTAAATAAAGCCCCGGTCAGATCACACGATTTTTATTGGCAGTTACGAAAGTCACTATTAGATTATGCGATTTTGTCTTGACAAAATCTTGACTTGTCATAGGTAACAAAGTTCCAGACTACATGTTGCTTTACAATCAGTCATTCTGTGACATCTACAACAAGTGTCATTTCCCAAAGGAGTCACAATTGTTGCTATAACAATATTTCTTTTCTCAATTTCATTTTTTGAATCTTATTTCAATCTCAATAAACACTGAGGCTACATTATCTAAGGGCATTCTTTACGACATTGATAGAATCAAAGGATATTTTCTTTAAAATCTAAATGTATATTTTCCTGCCAGAGTTGCTTATTAAACACTTCCTTGCCTGAACTTGAGAAAATGAAAGCACGTCAGCACCCAAGAAAAATCAGATGCTCAAGACATAGAGCCCTATCATACACCCGGCGCAATAAGGCGCAAGGCCTGTTTACACCAACGAGTTGCTATTTTCAGACCAACGCAACCTTTATTTTCCCATTTTCCGCCACGCTGTTTAAATAGCAAATCCGTTTGCGCCATTTTGTGGACTCATGGGTGTTTCGGTCTAGAAAGAGGTGTATTAAGGCGCATTGTTGGCGCGTTGCTATTTTGAGGAACTAAAATAGACTGTTCAATAGACCAGCTAAAAGCAGGTCTAAAGTCCAACTCAGATCGTGTTACTTATGCACCTTGCTTACACATTGCTTAAAACATACATGATGAACAGCAAATATCTTTACAAATGAAAAATAATTAAATTATTATATGCATATTTATATTAGTTTTATTAAAAACAAGCTTAGATTTGTCCACCTGTCATGTTTTAAACCATATGGGGCATAGCATGTGTGTTTAAATATAACTCATTTTTTGAGCAGTTTGTTATTATTGTTCATTTATTCGTTTGCTGAAAATTAGAACTGAACTTAGAAATTTTGAAACAAATCTTTGCGCTTAACAAACTAAATTATGTAGGCTAATGGATGTCTGTGCGTACAACATATTTTCTTATCCATGAAAGAGAGAAAGTGAAAGTAACTGTTTAACTGATTTCTCACTAGAAGCGTTTAGTTTTTCTACTTACAAAGACCGCCATAAAAAATTTACGGCCCCCGGGTAAATTGAGTTTGAGCTCTATATAATAACATTTGAATTAAATATCGCTATATCATGTAAAAGTAATCATTCCATTAAGCACTTTTGTTAAAGTAAATATTCCTATAATTTTGCAATATTATAATAATATTAAAGTTTTATCTATGTAGCTTTTCGCTGCTGTGGAGTAGCTGCTTTTCTTGTATGAGGAGTGTTTTTTCCTGTGTTTTTCTTTCTCTTCCATTTATAGATTGTGTGATAGGCTTAATAAAAACAGAAAAAAAGGAAACATCAATGGAATATCTCCGATCGCCTCAGGAAGGAGTTTTTGAGGTCAATACGTCCAGCTTTCTGCTCGGTTTCTTCATATAATTCATGTTTTCTCTAAAGCGAGAGGCTGTGTTGAACGAGACGTGTTTACACAGGGTGTGTCTAGATGAAAACGTCGCTGTAAGAAGACAAACACATCTGAGACTCGTAAAAACTCAACATGTCAGTGAAAACATCAAATCCATCTCTTTATGGCTTTTTTCCCCCCTTTGTCTCTTGTGGCTCCACGGTTTCAGCACAATGATAAACGGATCGTTCTTTGAGCTCCAGATAAAACGTAAAACATCCCTTCGGTGTGATTAATGCGCTGTTGTAAGGCCTTGTCTGAAATTGCATCACCCCTGTGCAGTTTTGATGTTGAGCTGGCACGTGAGGGACATAATGTCTCTTTAAAGACAGCATAAAAAGCAAAATTGGCAGTATTTACTTTCCTAATAAATGTCCCTGCTCTCACTGCGCCCGATTCATCAGTGTATGATATTGTAATAAGAAAAAGAAAGGTATATTTTATTAAAATATAATGGCTTCCTCTCTCATTATTTTTTTCTGCTGATTGTCACCAAGGCCATGCGGGTAGGGATACATCCAAATTACCAATGATATCACAGTCAACCAAAAGTCATTCGATCAAATCCCAAATTGGTTTGCCAGTAAATGCTGCGCTGTGCTGTCTTCAACACACATACTCCAATTATTGCACTTTTATATAATTGCAAACGAATAATGTGATCTTATTTCATGTCCTTTTGTATTACATTTAACATATAAACACATCCCACTTATTTGCATTATGAAAACTGCTACCAGAACATTTTCTGATAAGCTAAACCATTCGCAACAAAAATTCCAAGCATTCAAAATTATTTACTATAGTAATATAGTATTTTCTTTTAGAGCAACAACTCAATTTAATAGAAAAGTATACATTGCAGTTAGGGTTAGGGAGAGGGTTAGGGTCTTTTTTTTATGCGTTTTTCATTCGTTCATTTTCTTATTTATCAGAGGTCGCCACAGCGGAATGAATCACAGACTATTCCGGCATATGTTTTAGGCAGCGGATGCCCTTCCAGCCACAACTCATTGGGAAACACCCATACACTCTCACACACACTCTCATATACTACAGCCAATTTAGTTCACCCAATTCACCTATCCCGCATGTGTCTGTACTGTGGGGGAAAACGAAGCATCCGGAAGAAACCCACGCCAACATGGGATAACATACAAACTTCACACATAAATGACAACTGGTCCAGCCAGGACTCGAACCAATTCTTGCTGTGAGGTGACAGTGCTAACCACTGAGCCACCGTGCTGCCCATTGTATGTGTTTTTTTTTATATATATATATATATTCAAATCCAAAAAATTGGTTGTGCACACAAGCCTTGCACATCGAGTTAGATGCATAATAATTAAAATACAAAATGGAGTCTTCATGTAGTAAAGATGATTTTGATTTATTCTCCCTGCTTAACAAAAGAAAAAAAAAGAGAAAATATTGGGTCCATCCCATCTGCGAAGAGAGGAAGAAGAGTTCCACCTCCTTATCAAAGAGCTGCGGGATTATCCCGACTGATTGAAGGTGTACTTCAGGATGTCTGAGGCTCAGTTTGATACTTTGCTAGCAATACTGGAACCACATAATAAAAAAAGACCATTAATTTTGGTCAACCGATTGATTCTGAACAGACTGACAGTTTAAGGTAAGAGACCTTACGCAGAGACTTTAAAAAGTCAGTGGAGATTGTCTAAGGCAGGGGTTTTCAAACTTTTACGAAAAATGCATTTCAGAAAATGCTGCTTCGCAAAGCCAAGTTCGCAGAGCCCTGACAGTGTGGTTGAGTCGAACATTATGTTTACATGGGCAACAATACTTTAATATGATTTTTATATGATTAAGACAATACTCTGATTAACAGTCACTATATAAACAGCGATTTTTCATTACCCTAATCTGACTAAAGTCATAAGTGAACTAAACAGAAATGGAATTAAGACATGGAGTATGCATATATTAGTGGCATTACTGAAGTAAACACCACAATCAAACTATTACCATCATGTAGGACTTTTCGCCGCATTTTGTGACAAGATCCACACACATGGCTGTCAGTAAAAGACTGCACAAACACATCATAAAATGCTGAAGTTTTCTTTCCATTGGGCGTACGGTATCAAATTCTATTAAAACAACACTCTTTCACCAGTTCATAGTCATATTCGCGTCAAATACCCCAGTTTGTCACAAGGGCATGAATGAAATGTTCATGAGTAAAAGTGAACCTGCCAAACTGCAGTTATAGTTGAAAAATTAAAGATGAAATACCCAAAATTACATGAGACTCTGCAGGAAACGTGGATAGCCTGGCGACGCAACATTCAAAAGCACTTCACTATTCCACGATCGCTGAATCCTACGCAAAATCAACAAAAAGTTGCAATTTTTTTATCCTGGAAAATTCTTAATTTAAACACAAAATAATCACAAAAGTGTAAATAATCCCATTAAACATCCAATTTCAAACTATATAATCAAATTTAATTTATTTCAGTATGCAATTAATTCTATTACATGACTTTCAGACATTGCATACGCAGTGCACATGATGTATTTGAGTGTCTCTCAAAAAATGACGTCTTACCGTTGCCCTCACAATCATTACATTACATTACATGGAATGGGGGAGGGTAGTTTTCAGCTTGTGCAGTAAGCAGACGCAGATAAAGTGCGAGTAATTTACATGTGAAGTCAATGCAAAGATGATGGTCAATGCGAATTTTGCCTGTGGTGCGAATTGGGTGTTTTGGGCGTTATACATGCTTCCGTGCAAAAGAAAGTTGGAGTAAACGGAGCAATGGAACATAAATAATAAAATAATATATTATTTTAATCACAAAAATGTCCGCAAATTTCTGGGAATTATCGCTACAAAAATCACAAAAAATTACAAAAAGAGAAATGCCCAATGTATGGATGGTTTTCTTGCACATCTGCCCAAGTCATTGACAGAATTCTTTTTGTTTATTCCTATTTCGCCATTTCGCCAAGAAGTATTTTTTTCTTGCATATTTACCACTATCAAAGTAGAGAGAACATGTGCAAATAGTAAAGTGTGTATGCCAAGTTAAATACTTTAAATCACAGATGGTAAACTCACACTGCATCCGAAATCGCCTTTTACTCAGTAAGTACTGCATTTGAATTTGCATGTACTACTCGGCAGTTAGAAAAGTACATTCTACACAGTATGACAGTGGGTAGTATGAATGGAACTTAGATGTACTACATCCATTATTTTGTCATCGTCATGTGACCTACCCATGGCCAGTTTGCTTCACTCCCATTCATGAATTCTCTCACAGTGCATCATTAGATAGCATAGCGTCTATCGCATGGGCACTTCAGAATCTCGCTGGAAGTAGTAGGTTATCCGGGTACTCCTAGATACTTTTTTCTAATTATTTGAATTCAGACATACAACTCGGCTCGCATACTGTTTTTAGCATACTATATAGTATGAAAGTATGCGATTTCAGATGCAGCCTCAGTTCCTGGAGGGTCGAAGCTCTGCACAGTTTAGCTCCAATCCTAATTAAACACACCTGATCAAACTAGGTCCTTCAGGCTTGTTTGAAACCTATAGGTAAGTGTATTGGGGCAGGGTTGAAAATAAACTGTGCAGGCCTCTGGCCATCCAGGAACTGAGTTTGACATCCCTGCTTTAAAGGGTTAACTCCCACCAAAATAAAATGTCATTTCCTCACCCTCAAGTCACTCCAAACCTTTACATTTTCTATCAAATATTGTTTCTTACACTTCAAAAAGCAAGAGCTTACATGATCAAATCTGTTTCCTTTTTAACATTTGGAATTTCAATGGAGGAACAAAAATCTCTCAGAAATATAGAATTTTTCAAAAAGCATCCACATTTTTGTTTAAAAAAAAACAAACTAATTTCTTAATGTAACAAGTAGAATAGAGGTTGCGGAGGCTTGTTACTAATGCAGGATAACGCAAATGTCAAATGAAAATGAAACATTTTCAGGATAAATAGCCGATAGGCAAATATCAATTTTGATTATGCTTAATTAAATGATAGGGGAAGTTGTGATTATGAAAAAAAAGGATTTATCGCGCAGTCCTTCACTAACACACACACAAAAAAAAGAGAAAAAGCCTGAACAAACAACCTGAGTCTTTAGAAATGGTATGGTCAGCAGATGTTCTGAGACTGGGTCAGTGAATGTACCTTTGGCCAGCATATGGTGCTAATTGACGGTATACTCCAAATCGGAGCAGAACTTCAGGCTTAGGGTCATGAAGAGACCACTCTGTGAAGCTATAATGAAAGCCAGTGCTTTGATTTAGCAGTTGATTTTAACCAGACCAAGGATGGTGACTCCGGGGAAGAGAAGAGGAGCTTGCTCAGCAGCAAATATTAAACAACCTTTAGGCTCTTCGGCAATGAACCATCATTTGTAGAATACCATGCTGCATCCTAATTCACAAACTACACAGAATCTGAGATCAGCATCACAAAAATGTATGTATGTAACCATGTATTTTTATAATACCCATGTTTCTTAGAAACGGATCAGTTTAAATCAAATAGGAATACAATGGGTGCATCAGCTGTCTGTAAGTTCTTTCTTAAACTGAAACGTAAATCGCACATTAGTAACAAACTAGTTTGTGGCTAACTGTGTACTTTGCTGGGGTGCACAGAATGCAGGTAGTTACCATAAATCCTTAAGTTTTTTGACATATTTATAAATGATTGTCAGCTTGTAGGCTCATACGTTTCTCTCACATAATACAAGCTCAGGCCATAAGAACATCAATGATTTCCATGTGACCTCTCCTGTAAAAAAAAAAATTCCTATGAACACACACCATGTATGCCCTCCTTGTGCACACCTTTCTGTTTTTCTATAATAATAATAATAATAATAATTCCTTACATTTATATAACGCTTTTCTAGACACTCAAAGCGCTTTACACTATGGGGGGAATCTCCCCATCCACCACCAGGATGACACGACGGCAGCCATATTGCACCAGACCACACAACACACCAGCTGATTGGTGGAGAGGAGACAAAGTGATGAAGCCAATTATGATATGGGGATGTTAGGAGGCCATGATGGATAGAGGCCAGTGGGCAAATTTGTTAAACCCCTACTCTTTTTCAAAGGACATCCTAAGATATTTAATGACCACAGAGAGTCAGAACCTCGGTTTTACGTCTCATCCGAAAGACGGCGCCCACTGTTGGTCTCACTAACACCACTTCCGGCAGCAACCTAGCTTTCCCATGTGGTCTCCCATCCAGGTACTGACCGGGTGCAGCCCTGCTTAGCTTCAGTGGGCGGCCATGTGAGAGTTGCAGAGAGCTAGCTGCCAGCAAGGATGTCCTTAAAAAAAATTAATATTTAAATAATGGACTAGCAGCATGCCTTAGCATAAAGTCCAGAATAGAGGTATCCTAAATGCCCTATACTTAAATTCTTATTTAAGTTCTTGTTTGTTCTTCGACTTAACAGATGCAGAACACAAAAGGTGGAATCCTTGAGCAACATCTACTAGATAATCACCATGGTCCAATGGCAGTGTGAAGGTGAATCCTTTCTACAAAGTTTGCTTGGGTAAGTTGTTTTGAACTCTTGAAATAAATTTCAAACAAATTCATCTTTGCCCATTTTTATTTAAATGTACCATACTAATTTATTTTGCTATTCCACTTGAAGCAAATCAAGACTTTTAAAGTGCTGTCACATTCCATGGCAACTGCACAGGCTGTTTCAATGGGAAGTACCTCAATAGATAATAACAAAGTCCAAACAAAGTCCGCCACAGCCATATCATCCTGCAGCTTTACTCACTGATGCCAAGCAGGGCTGAGCCTGGTCAGTACCTGAATGGGAGACCACATGGGAAAGCTAGGTTGCTTTTGGAAGTGGTGTTATTGAGGCCAGTAGGGGGTGCTCAACCTGCGGTCTTTGTGAGTCCTGATACCCCAGTAAAGTGAAGGGGACACTATACTGTCAGTGAGCATCGTCTCTCAGACAAGATGTTAAACTGAGGTCCTGACTCTCATTAAAAATCCCATGGCAAAGAGTAGGGGTGTGACCCTGGTGTCCTCCTGGCCAAAATTGCCTCCATCGGCTTTTACTAATCATGGCCTTCCAATTAGAGGTGTGAACCTACACTAGTCGAATGGTTCGGTTCGGTTACGATTATCATGCCATTGATTCGGTTCAATTTGATATCTCGGTACATCACGTGCATTGACGATGTTTTACATAGACAATTTTATATTTTACTTTACAGCACAACAATTCTTGTATTAAAATGTATAAATATATTTATATTTATATACTATTTATATACTAAGTCAGATATATGAACTGTACCTTTAAAAACTCAAGCACATGCACAGAACAACATGAGCATTTATAGCAAATAAACAAATATAAATATCCCGCTTGCTTTCTAAGCCATGTTGAGCGAGTTCTTACACCCCTATGATTGGTCACGCACTCAACAGAAAGGGCTGCAATTGGCTCTAATGCTCTGGCACTGTTCACTGCTGAGTGACACTGATAAACGGCAGCGGCAATCACAGCTGATCCGTGATAGATGCGAAGGAGAAAACTCGCTATGCAGACACGCGCTCGTGTCTGGATCCAGAAGTATCGCTGTAACAGCCGAGAGGAGAGGAAAAGTTAACTCACACCAACAGGTCTAAGAGAGTAAGAGAGAAATGTAGTTTACTTTCAGTTTCTCCATAACAGTGAAATAGAGGCTTCTGCTGTAACTTCAGTGTCAGTGAAAGACTGTCCAGCAAACACACACGCAGTGAAATATGCAGAGTTTCTGCGTTTTTAAGTAGTTGGAGTGTTTTAATTACTCGCGCTCGACCCATTCGCCATAGTAAACTACCGCGACATATCGTATATGAGATAAATGACGTCAGTACGTAATAACCGGTTAGGATGTATTACTGAACTGATACCGAATTGTCTGCGTCTGCATCACGGTGCAACGAAGAAACAATTCATTTTGACACCCCTACTCCCAATCATCCCCATCCACAGAATGGCTCTATCACTGTCACTCCACTCCTTCTATAGATGGTGTGTGGTGAGTACATTGGTGCCGTTGTCCTGTGGCTGCCGTCGCATCATCCAAGAGGGGTTGCTGCACACTGATGGTGGTGTGGAGAGACCCCCCTCATGATTGTGAAGCGCTTAAAGTATATGGCCATACACAATAAATACGTTATAAAACTACATTACATTAGAAGCTTGGTAAACACCAAACAATATCATCCATCTGTGATGGGTGGAGATCCTTAAGTTAATATCAACAATGCAAAACTAAAAATTTTACATGGACAATGTGCTCATTCTGGACTATTCTGTCTATTTAGCTTGAAATTAACATATTTATGTTTGGCCATTTAGCAGAGGCGTTTATCCAAAGTGACTTACAATTGTACTATTATACATTAAACCCATATTTCTTTCTTTGCTTTTGTCAAACCAGGCTCCTCTTTTTTCACCAGGAAAATTTCAATCAGCAAGGGTAAATGTGTCCTCATCTTAAAAGCAATATACTTTCCCATAATCAATAACTACAGTGTTATATGAAATATTGGTATGCAAATTGGGACACGGCTAAAGTGGTAACATTTTGAAGTTCAAAGTTCTGCCTGAGGAAAAACTCCTAAAAAAAACAGAGCGCACCAGTGAAAGAGCTTCCGTCTTGCATTCCTTTATAATTTTCTTTTCCATTACAAATGATATTTTCACAGCATAACAATTTGACTGAATTGTATTTCCTTTTGCTTCAATAACAATTGTCCAAAGGAGTTCACATGACCAGTTTAACAAATGTTCCTATTTCGATAGCATCATCTTCGCATTAAGTGACTTTTCTTTGTCGAAATTGAAAATCCGAAAACTTTCTCAGACATTCCGGAGCCCACTGTATCTCCCATTTGCTGCAGTGTTCCTCCACCCCACAATCTCTCCTGTCAGAGACACTGGAAACAACGGCACAGAGCAAGAAAATGAAACCGTTTTTCTCAATCAGCCTCAGTGTCATATAAGAGAAAATGAAAATAATGCCTTTAAGGTCCAGGGAATAAACAGAAAGTGTGATAGCAATATGAAGCGCACGGCAGTGCTGTCCTCACTGATATTACACACACACCCCTGAGACACCCACTCAAGGCCAGTTTCTTATTACTGCTTTCTCCAAACTATTGGAGTGTGTGCTGCAGCCCGTTAAAAACAAGCAGTGTGTAATAGAAAAAAGACAAGAGAAAAGCTGTGATACTCGTGACTTGTGTGTGACGGAGAGAGAAAGAGAGATAATGGGGTGGAGCTAATTGTATTATGGAACTTATAAATGGAGAAAATATGAATAGCATTACATTTCTCTATACTAAGTTAAAAAAGACCAAAAGTTAAAATTATCCACATATACAGTTGAAGTCTAAATTATTAGCCCCCCTGTTTATTTTTCTCCCCAATTTCTGTTTATTTCTAAACATAATAGTTTTAATAACTCATTTCTAATCACTGATTTATTTTATCTTTACCATAGTGATAGTAAATAATACTTTAATAGATATTTTTCAAGACACTTCTATACAGCTTAAAGTGACATTTAAAGGCGTAACTAGGTTAATTAGGTTAACTAGGCATGTTAGGGTAATTAGGCAAGTTATTGTATAATGATGGTTTGTTCTGTTGACAATCGTAAAAATATATAGCTTAAAGGGGCTAATAATTTTGACCTTAAATTTTTTTTTTTTTTCAAAACTGCTTTTATTCTAGCCGAAATAAAACAAATAAGACTTTCTCCAGAAGAAAAAATATTATCAGACGTACTGTGAAAATTTCTTTGCTCTGTTAAACATCATTTGGGAAATATTAAAAAAAGAAAAATAAAGTCAAAGCGGGAGCTTATAATTCTGACTTCAA
>CAIGQZ010033183.1:992468-1030163 GCA_903798205.1 Danio tinwini
TAGATAGATAGATAGATAGATAGATAGATAGATAGATAGATAGATAGATAGATAGATAGATAGATAGATAGATAGATATCAGCGAGTTATAGCTACTTGTACATTAAGGTGGCATTAAAAAAAAAACACCCGTGAAGAAACAGAGGAACATAAAAACCTACTGCTAGCTAGCGTTTCAAGTGTTATTGCAGAGCAACACAAACAGCATGCAGAAGTATAAATGCACTACAATGCACAAGGCAGGTGCCGTTGGTCATGCAGATCATTTAACTCTTAAGTATAAATCAGCCTTAAAGGGCCATGAAACCCGCCTGTCTCAGCAGGGTGTTCTCACACCTCTAGTTTGGAAAAAGTCAGGAAAGCGGGCGTGTCCAGCTCTGTTTAGGTGGGAGTGTCGGGGGAGGGAAAGAGGGAAGAATTTGCAAATATGGGTGTTTCCTTTTGGGCACGCAGACGCAGGGGAAAAAGAGAGTGACTGTGTTTACATGGACATCAGTAATCAAATTACTTGCCAAATTATTAGTTTGTCGACTTTAACTGCAGTTTGGCGCTTTAACTTTTTATTCAGGAACATTTCCTGCATGTCGCCTGTGACAAACAATATATTGAAAGCGAGGAACTGCTGGAAGAGTGGAGTTTTAATGGTTTTAATTTGATACCGCACGGCGATTGGGAGAAAAAAATCCTCCGCATTACTCTGTAACTTAGATGCACTCAGTAGGCAGCGTCAGAAAGCCGTGTGTGTATAGACTATCCTGTGACAAAATGCGGCGACTATGGTATGTCTTTAAAAACTGAAAGAGCACTGCTGACGATACGATGTAACTTTGCCATCTGGGTTAAACAAAGGGCACTGCACTGCACACACTTACCAAATCTGTCAAGACAGGACAATCACACTGGAGCGGTGTCTTTTTTTTAAAAAGAAGACGTGTGGCAAATCCGGATTTCATCATTTCCAGATGCGAAAAGCTCTCGGGTAAAAAATGTTCCTTACAAACGCATTTCTGTCGCGTGCGCTATAATCCACACGTGAGTCCAGCAGCGCTGCCACAGAGGAAAAATTAAAACAAAACCTTTGTTGCAGCACATTAATAAATGCAACACTGACGACCCGTGTCTCTAAATTCTAGTTCACATCCACTCTCCACGCTGGATTTACACACAAGTATCTCATCGCCGTGACGTTTCAAACCGGAAGAACGAATTTGCTCAAAATAATGCAAAAACAACCAATTTTCACTTTTTAATGCAAAATATGTGTCCTAATAGTGTTAATAGCAGTGTGGGACACATATATGACTGTCAACAGCTCAAAAAATGTATTTTGGTGTTTCGTGACCCCTTAAGAGGTAAGCTGTTTCAAATTGTCGAAACAAACTTATAAACAACTTTGTTTTAGCTGGATTTAGCTTGAAATGGCATGATTTTAGTTTGTTCTTCAATTCTTTGGCCTTTACTGTCAGGGGTCGGTTTAAGGTTGGGGTAAGTGTAGACAATAACAAAACATAAGTTGTTAAAAAAAATTAATAAATAAATAAATTGTACTGATAGCTTCTGGCTGCAGTTGTGTCCTTTCTAGCTACAAACAATTATTGCAGGACACTGACCTTTCAAGAACAAGCTTGGATTTTTTTTTTCCATGTTGAAGTGTTTTTCAACAACAACAACAAAAGGAACAACATCCAACTTTATTTCAAAAATGTTTTGTAAAAAATTCAATATAAAACTTTTTAGGATCTTTACAGATTAGTTAGGTTTCTTTGCCCTTAAGTAGCCTGAATGCTTACCTGTTGTGTTGGAGCTCGCTGCTGCATGTAGGGGGGTTGAGAGGGGGCCGCAGACTGCTGTTGTGGGGGGCTGAAATATGGAGGCTGCCCCTGCTGACAGTAGCCACCCATTCCCTGTGGCCCATACTGAGCTGGCATCTGCTGATAGAGAAAAGCAGAAAAACACAGACAAAAATGTCAGACACTTCTCGAATGCTTCGCATGGCATGTTACGGCAAGAAGGACTATTACTATTAATCTAAGAAGTATTTTAAATGGTGATCCGCCCCGGAACATTAACTGACTACTTAACAATGCTAATCCGATCTAAAACTTCTGCATCTGGGGCGTGACGTCTGGAGGCAGGAATAAAAGATTCTCACAGCGCAGAAAGAGGCGGCTTTCAGAGGCGTTTTTTTTTACTATATTTACTAACAGGTGTGACTCTCAAATTTCCCTGTACTATGTAAAGGACAGACTGTTTGGCACTTTATGAACAGGAAAATGTAGCTTTAATTAATGAAAAATGTGTGCACTTTTGTTGATTTTCAATATATTTTTTAAACATGTAAGCTAATTAATTACTTTCATTAAAAGAGGAATTATCATTAGGATAAAAAAAGGCTACTGAAGCCAATTCAGCTATTATTTATAACGCAAAAACACCAAATATGGTAGTAAAAAATCAAATTAAAATTAAATTAACCTCTCAGAGACTCTCAAGAACACATTTGAGTGATGACGCAGGCAAACTGATGAATCAGAAATTTAAATCAATCCACTGAAAATGAAGGTTGGATTCACAGGAATGAATTCCTTTTACTTCAGATGTTCTGGATGTGCAATTAAAATCTCAAAACAGCTCATCATAAGTCACATGACATGGTTTAACGATGGAAAAAAATCCACCATTTCCAACCATTGTAAAATCCAC
Organism: Danio tinwini; assembly: GCA_903798205.1. Classification (NCBI taxonomy): domain Eukaryota; kingdom Metazoa; phylum Chordata; class Actinopteri; order Cypriniformes; family Danionidae; genus Danio; species Danio tinwini. Next base: position 995,172 of record CAIGQZ010033183.1, read on the forward strand.
CATTTCCAACAATATTACAATGTGAGTTTGTTTCATCTACTTTTGAGGGTTTCATTTTTTAATTTAAAGAGACAGTAGACGCTAAATATCTCTTTTGTTATCTCAAACGTGCAAAAACTCGATTCACTATTCCTGATTTTCCACCCAAACACTTATCAGTGGGTGTTTGTCTTCCTTTCTAAACACAATATACTGTTATTTTCTGTCATTTTTCAGCCTGAGAGAGGTTGACAGCTCTAACATTAGTGAATGACAGCAAAGAATACTCCGCTAAATGCTCATATCAGGCAACAGAAAGGTAGCTGTCAACTAAATAAGTTGTTGATACAGCTCACAGGAACCAAATATGCCTTCAAATTTCAGTTTTAATGTAGGGTTGCAATGTCAATTTAATAAAAAATCTATAATAGAAATAACCATCATCAAATCTATAATTGTTAACTAATTGTGTCTATGTGCTAAAAAACAGCAATAAGTTAACTTAAAAATTATGCTGTCCAGGATTTGCTGTCCTGGTCACAGACGCCCCAGCGAGACACGCACCAACAATTTGTCCTCTTTTAAATATTTTAAGCAAAACTGTGCTGTTAATCTGCAAATAAACCTACACTCCCGCTCTTACTGGTGGAATGTGCAACCAATGAAGATTGGCCACCAGGCTGGTTAAATTTAACCATGAAACCTCCATCACTAAATTGGCCAGTTTTTGAGTATTATTGTTCAACCCCTGTACATCTACTGTATGTCTAAATGTAAATCTCCACATCACTGAGAACCATCATTTCTCTTGCTGCAGATAATATACTTTTTTTTTTCATTGAACAGTCTATGAACAACCATATTTAGAACTCCAAACAGCACTGATGACCATACTCTGATACTATGTGAACGTACTGTAGCCAGCGAGGGATGATGGGATACATCTGAACACAGAGGGTCCCCGTGGGTGTGTTAGTGCTTTAGTAATCCACAACTGTTCCCCCCCTCTTTTGATTCACGACAAGCTGCTATTGTGATGCTCTTATGTAAGACCTTTTCAAGGCAACAGCTGCCATTGGCACGCTGTCCTCCCATCTGAGCCCCCCGTTACCCGCTCCCTTCATCCGCTGTAATTCTCATTTGTCATTCATACCAAACAGAAAACAAATCCACGAACCATGATGATGTGTTTTTTTTCCCCCGCTCATCTCTCTATTACATGCAGAAGTATGTCAGCGATGGTACAGGCACATACACTCACGAGGCTCAGATGGGAATTGTATTGAGAGCCGCGTTCTCTGAGCTTCTTTAATGAGGAAATGTAAGTCAAGCAAGGACAAACCCTAATCTACACTGCAAAAATAATTTTCTCAATCAGTTTTTTTTTGGCACGTTTTCCATTAGAAAGTAAGTCGAAATTATAGTCTTCTGGGCAACAATGCCTCGGGTGACCCTTTCCTTTTTCCTCTTCCTTTTTCTATGATTCTTTTGTTTCTGGTGTCTTTTTTTTCATTATTACTTAAGGAGGAAACCCAATCTAAAAAGTAGCTTAAATATTAGTTCATCCAAAATAGGTTTGGAGAGGAAAAAATTATAAAAAAATCACTGATTGATGTTACAGTTATTTATTATTGTGTATTGAATGTCATTAGCTATGTTTCCATCCAAAAATGCAAATGAACTTTATGCGCAAAACTGGATTATCGCATAAAAGACGTGCGAATAAAGCTGCGTTTCCATCCAACAAATCAAAGCGAACAAATTTGTCACTTCCTGATTAACTGGCGCCAAATATTAAGAGTAAAAACTAAAATTACTGCAGTAGGAGAGGCTGCGTCAATCTTTTCTTCATCTAATAAATGACTTGCGCCTCAGAAGGCAATCCAGACACGCAGTGAAAGCGCGGTAGCGTTTGAAGGTGTCAGACGTGGAGCACATACACTCTTGATTCTGGATGTCATTAATAATATAATATCACTAATACTTAAACAGTAAGGCGTTTTAGAATGACCAAAACAACATTTCAGATGGTTTACAATGTGCTCAGCCTGCTGGTTTGTCTATTCACATACATTTTTATCATCACATGATCTCTTATAACAAAATCACATGAAATAGGTGGATGGAAACATAGTGTCTATATTCACATATTACAGTTCATTTTCTTATATAAGTAACATTGCCTTATGTTTTCCCTCATAATTTGCTTGCTTGTTTGCTAGTGGTTGGATGACCAGCTAAAGTCTCTATTGTGCATCCTCAACAAAATATATTGTTGGCTGCGATCAAGTTATTTTTGGGCTGTGAAAGGAAAAATAATGAACCGGTCTCTTCTTCACCCTTGACATGTTTTCAGTCTGCATTTGACAATTATATTAAAAGTTAGGTTATTAAAAGTTCTTAATGGAACAATCAATGGTGATAAAAAGAAACTTTATTCTGAAAAGCCTTACTTTGGAGCAGAGTGTCCAAAATAAAATAGTAAAATGAAGCATAACTTTAAACTTCTAAACTACAAGTTACTACAACTCAGGATGCATTAATATGAAATATTTTACATATACGATACCTTATAACCCTTTAGATTTGGAGGCCAATAGCCGATATGCATGCCGATAAACATAAACAGACTCCAAAAACAGAATGTAAACACGTACAGTAAACAACTAGAAGAAATATCTGAACTTTATTAATTAACTAATAATTTCTATGGACAACTTTCTTTTGTATAAATCCGGGCTTCTGCAGGTTTCTTAAAATCAATTTAAGACTTTTTAAGCCCATTATTAATGACATTTTAAACTTATACAGGGCTAAACACTAAGGATTTTTTCTAATGGCCCGGTTACTTCTGTAATAGGTTTTGTATTAATGGAAGATCATGCAAAGGGATGTGTTGCTTTAGTTTTCTTTCCCTGATTAGAGAATTTAATTTGGAGAATTTGCTGTAAAAATGTCTAACAGCTGTTTTTGTATCTCTTTGCAATAAAAAAATATTCAAAAACATATTGACATGGATGGGTGTCAAGGGGTGTCAGCCCAATTGGGTAGCTTTACTTGCATATAGGAAAATTAAGACCTGTTTAAAATGATTTAAGACCTACAACACTACATGAATTTAAGACTTTGCAAGGCCTAAATTTTTATTTTTTAAATGTAAGACATTTTAAGACTATTAAAGACCCCACAGACACCCTGATTAAATCATTAAATCCTGACAAAAAATAATGCATAAATAAAGCAACAAAGACATTGAACTTTAACCCAAATCAAAATACCAATAAAAAATGTGTAGAATTTAAATGAAGTGTATTTTCTGATGTAGTGTGACTTTGTGTTCTTTTTTAACAAAAGGCCAACTAAAATGTCACAGGAAAGTCTGGCTACTTGTTGTAATGCTGGGTTCTCAACAGTAACAAAATTCATGTTAATTACATACAAAGTCAATGCAAACAATTAAATAGAGGTGAATTATTATTATAAGAGTAGACAATAAAAACCCCAGTGGTAGCACCAAGCACACAAAACTGTTCAACCATTAGAAATGACGATTGAATCCTGGATAGGACCACAAGTGATAATAATATACATAGCAATTATACACCAATACCAATATGGCTGCCAATATATCATAAATCCCGGCACATGAAAACACATGAAATTGTTCAACAGGTAGAAATAATACATAATGTATCAGTTTACATATATCGACCTAGTTTTGTTATCAGGCCAATAGCGACAACATTAAATATAGCATATATCCACTGATATTGATATGCCTGCCTAATCCCTAACTATTAGTGTTGTCAAAAGTATCAACTTTGAGTACCAATTCGTACTGAAATTTTTAAAATGACCATTTGCCACTAACATTTATTAAACTTTTTTTTATACCACTGATTGTCATTGCGTTTACATCCTCAACAGAAATGACTGTGATTGGTCATAAATGTTATCCTTACCACTCTTCACGCCTGTTCACTGAGTGAAAAAACAGATGAATCATTTTAAAGCCTCGTAGATCAGTCGATCCATCAGCAAATCGCTCATATGTCAGCTCTTAGACAGACTAGCTGATCAACGTAACTTTGAAATGCTCCAGTGTCCGTGTATCTAGTTTTCACCTGAACTGATGACTTTCAATTACAGTCATTTCTATTGAGCATGTGAACACAGTAGCCAATCAGCGATGTTTAAGAACACGCTGGAATGTTTACGGCAAATGGACAGTTTTAAAATTTCAGTACCAATTGATACCCGAAGTCGATACTTTTGACAACACATACACGTACATATGACAACACAATAGTTAGGGATTAGGCAGCCATATCAGTATAGGTTGATATATGCTATATTTAGGCCCAATCCCAATTCTACCCCTTAGCCCTTCCCCTTACCCCTACCCCTTGTTTTGTGCGTTCACGTCAAGGGCTAGTGGTGTCCCAATTCTCTTTAGCTTGAAGGCGTAGGGCTAAGGGCAAGGGGTATACACCCCTTCGAACGAAGATTTTTCAGGAGCACACTTGAAACGAAGGAGTAAGAAGTTTCCCAGAATACACCTGCCACAACGGCAGTATTGCTAAACCCGGAAGTAAGGAAATCCACAAATTAGTATTTTTTGTCATTATTACAAATTTTTACAGCAAACAAACACATTTTTTAATATATTCATAACCGCGTTAGTGTTTTAAAAAAACACTTTAATGCTTTAAAAAATGCTTTAAAAAAAAACACAAAAAAAGCTAAATTTCACGATCTATAATCCCTATTCATAACTCCTGTACAGCAGTTCCACAACATTCTGACACTCGATGACACTCAAACACCCTGTCAGAAAATCTAGTGGCTGAGAATGAGCCTTTTACAGTGTCTGCTATAATGTTAATGTTGTTTTCGAGTGCTTACATAGATGAATATGGTCACTGTGTAAATACACAGTACAGTTATGATCTTATTGCCGCTTATTGTTATGATAACATAATACATGCCTTCAGTGATTTCCTGAAGATAAATACCAAAAAATAACACAACTGGAATAACTACAGCAGTCGTGATCGTCTGATCTCATATGAAGCAAGAGATCGCGATGACATATGATGCAGGTGTTGAAGTGCTGTCCCAATTCTTAGGGGTAAATTTCGAAGCCCTTCCCTCTAACCCTCGGTTGTAAGGGCCAAGGGGAAGTGGAAGGGGTAGGGGTACAAAAACAGAATTGGGATTGGGCATTAATGTTGTCGCTATTGGTCCAATAACAAAATTAGGTCGAAATATGTAAACTGATAAATTAGTTTGGTACCGAACTCAATACTTTTGACAACATTACTAACTATAACTATAAAGCAGGGTGAACCACAACATGAAAAGCCTTAATATGGCCATTAGCTGTGTGGACAATGGAGATGGACTAACAATACTAACAATACTAAGGCCTATGTCATACGTTCAAAACATCATACTGTTCATGACAGTACAAATTTTTGAAGCAAAAGGCCACAAAACCCCCTGTCTCAGCAGGGTGTTTTCACACCTCTAGTTTGGAAAAACTCAAGAAAGGGGGTGTGTCCAGCTCTGTTTAGGTGGGAGTGTCGGGGGAGGGAAAGAGGGAAGGTTTTGCAAAAATGGGAGTTTCCATTTGGGCACGTGCTGATTTTCACAGGCAAAACAAACACACAGACGCAGAGGAGAAAGACAGTGACTGTGTTTACATGGACATCAGTAATATAATTATTTGCCAAATTATTAATTTGTCAACTTAAACTGCAGTTTGGCACTTTCACTTTCATTCAGGAACATTTCATTTAATTTCCTGCATGTCCCCCATAACAAACGACATATTGTATGCCAGTAACTGCTGGAGAGTGGAGTTTTAATGGAATGTTTGATACTGCACGGCGAATGAGAGAAAAAAATCCTCCGCATTTCTCGGTAACTGAGATACACTCGGTAGGTAGCGTCAGAAAGCTATGTGTTTATAGACTATCCTGTCACAAAATGTGGCAAAAATCCTACACGACAGTAATAGTTTGATTGCTGTGTTTACATGTTTACATTCGGAGAGCAGCATTTACAGCGGATCTTTCAGTCTATAATATTGTACTATAATATTGCAGTGATATTAACATACTGTAAACTTAGTAACTTAATCATTTTGACTGAGGTCTGTCTTTAAAAACTGAAAGAGCACTGCTGACGATACGAACTTTGCCATCTGAATGAACAAACAAAGGCCACTGATCTCACACACACTTACCAAATCTGTAGACACAGGACAGTAAATACAAACTGGAGCCATGTCTTTTTTAAATGGAAACAAGCTGCAAATCTGGATTTCATCATTTCCAGATACGAAAAGCTCTTGGGTAAAAAATGTTCCTTACAAACTCATTTCTGTCACATGCACTGTAGTCCACACGTGAGTCCAGCTGCGCTCTCATAGCGGGGAAATAAAAACAAAACCTTTGTTGCAGCATATTAATAAATGCAACACTGACGACCCATGTCTCCAAATTCTTGTTCTTCCACTTTTTTTGGCAACACAACTTGGCGTCTCTCTGTCGTCTGAACAAGCTATCATGCATATTAATGAAGTTGAACCACATACACCAGGGGTGCTCAACCCTGTTCCTGAAGATTTCAGTTGAAACCCTTATCAAACACACCTGTCTGTAATCATCAAGTGCTGTTCAGGTCCTATTTAATAGGTTCAGGTGTGTTTGATCAGGGTTGGAGCTGAACTTTGCAGGAAGGTAGATCTCCAGGAACAGGGTTGAGCAGACCTGGCATACACAATAGAGCACGCTGATTGGTTTGAACCAAGTCTTTCTCATGAATTACAGCTGCACACTCAGAGACGTTACGATGTACTCGCAAGTACAGACATCCACTCTCCACTCTGGACTACGTGCAAGTATCTAATCGCCGTGACGCAGCTTCAAAAATTTGTTTCAATCCAGAAGAATGAATTTGCTCAAAATAACGCAAAAACAACCATTTTTCACTTTTTAGTGCAATAGGGGAGAGCGGGGCACAAAGTAACCCTTTTTGGTTTTGGTCAAATAATGAACAAAGTAATAGGGTTGGACAAATCCATATTTTTTTTTACCAACAACACACAAGCCTCTCCTACAAATGAGCACTGGAATTATGATTGCCTGACCTATGGTTTCTGTGCAGTATTGCCAGGAATAAAAAGTTACTAATTATCCCACCTGCAGGGCAAGTTGTAACAGACAGGGGGTTAGTTTTAACACATGCTTATAAAGGCAGATTTCACACAATTTATTTAAATTCAGTTTACTTTAAATAGTAGCTATATTTCCTCAGTAATTGGCACATTTCTTTTTTATTCTACATAGCACAGTATGTTTATTAATTTATTGAATTTATTGGAGTCTATTTGAATTATTATCCATTTATCCATTATTATACGATGCATTTATTTTCATTATTAGCAATCAAATATATATTTTTTCTATTAAAACAATATTTTCTATTAAAAAACCTTTTATTTAAAAGTTTCTCAACATTACACACACAATTCAAAAAAATTATTTTGTTAGTTTAATTGGTGTCCAACAGTGTGTGGCTTGTAACACCCTGTTACAACTAACCCTGCTGTCATATTTTAATCAACACTGGCTAGCAGTCTCTGTGTGTTTTATACATCTTTCAAAATGGTTTGATCTTTTAGCCTATAAGACGGTGATCACAACAATATATGATTTTACGTTCATACTTTCACCAGTTTTTTTTATTAAAAAATATTGACTATAATGAAAAATACTTTTATGCTGCAAAAATAGTTTCTCCTGTGTTTCTCATCCAAATTTCGCCTAAATCTTTGAATAATTGGCAGGAAGACGTCTGCAGACACTGTGGTGAAAACCTTGGAAGCATGCCATGGTTAACCCTAAGCAAATACCTTAAAACTCTGTTACATTTAACCCTGCGTTACTTTGTGCCCCGCTCTCTCCTATATGTGTCCTAATAGTGTTTATAGCAGCGTGGGACACATATATGACTTTAAACAGCTCAAAAATTGTGTTTTGGTGTTTCGTGACCCTTTAAGAAGTTTGTTTGTTTTTTCCTGTAGTTCAAATGGCGCATGTAACCTGTTTTCAGTACTGTTCAATTTGAATACATTTTTTTTGCCACTCATTTTGTGATTTTTGTGTGTATGCGTGTTTTTAATATTGCAATATAGGTCTAAATTTAATACTCAATGGTCTTAAAAAGGTCTTAACAAGTCTTAAATTTGACATTCTATCTGCAGAAACCCTGTTTAAAATTATCTAAATAAGGTGTTTAGCAATGAATATTACTAATCAAACGTTGAATTGCGCATGGTAGGCAGTTTACTAAATAATTTCCCTGAACATTACTATAAAAAGTATGAAGCTGATTGGTTAGTTATAGTCACAATAAATAAACAGATCACATGTAAGCGAGTCATCTCTTCCTTTCTGCATACTATTTATAGCAGGAAATAGACATAAATAAACTTCTAAAGAGTTCAACAAGTCAGCTAATAAATGCGTAACATAATACTACATTATACCTCAGGATATCCATAACACATTTACATAACTTGCAACAATAAGCATCATTTAATATTAAATACAAATTTTTATATCAGCCACAGCCCTTAATGGTTTATAAATAAACAAATTGTAATAGAAGTCTTTTATCTGAATGTTGGTTATTAAATAAATGTGGTTAATTCTCTGATGCTTAAATAAAATGGTTTTGGTTTTGATAAGAACATGAGAAAAGTTAGATTGAAATGGAGTTAGACCTCATTCTTTAGGATTTGTATTTGTCCGTACAGCATTTGAGGGGACTATAAATGATAACTGTGCACTTCCAGTCTTTCCATCACTGAAATAAAGAAGAAGAAAAAAACTGGATTTAACAGGACTGCGAGCAATCGCTCTGAAATCCCACAAAGAGATTGTGTGCAATCACAAACAGCACATTTAATCTGTTTCTTTGCCATGTACTGTGCTTGTCAGACATGTGGACAGCAGGGCAGGTGAGTGGCAGTCAGTTGGTCAGTGCCTCGCAGGGGTTGACGGCTTTTGATGATTGTGTTTTGATAGGACCTGTCCTCTTACAGAACATTCAAAACACCTGTCAGGACCTGCGGCCCCCAGCACCTGCTCTTCATTCACACAGGCTCAATAAACAAGATGAGTTGTGATTTTATGGTGTTTCCTATTTACAGCTTTTCTTGTTTTTTTTTTTTGTTTGTTTTGTTTTTTGGGGGGGAGGGGGGGTTCGTTTGACAGATTAAATTATCAAATAATTAATACACGTACCAAAATGTGTCAGTCAATTTTCTTTTTTAAACAGAACTACATGACTTTTAGATAGTGGTGTTGTGTCTAAAATGTCTAAAACAACACGATTTAAGAAACTATAGTTGAAATAACACTTTCACAAAAACAAGAGGTTTAATAAAATGATAAGCCTCATATTTTAGCTCTTCTTCGTTAAATACAGTTGCTCTGAACAAAATTGACAAGCCAATCTGAATTTAGTTCAGTCCCTTTAGGCTGCATTTACACTACAGATCTTGATGGTCAATTCCGATTTTGTGACTGTTTTGGATTTCTTTTGATGACCCGCTTGCATTCTTTTAAAAGTGACTCGTATCCGATTGTCTGCATTTACACAACACAAGGCAAAAGGCGTAATGACCAAAAAAAAAAAAAAAAAAAAAAAAGCGTGCGCTGACAATAAAGCTGATAATAAAAGCGCTCTTTTCTCCATTCCTGTATTTAATTTATTTAATCTGTTCGCAAGGTTGAACTTTTTTTATTCTTTTTGACAAGTTGTTTTACTATATAGTTCCACTATGACAGAAAAGTTTACTTTTGCCCAACTTCTTTTAATCTAAGTCTTTTTTAACCAGTAGGCATCTTAATGTAATGTCCATGGCGTAATTTATGCATGTGATGTACAGTTTTATATTAGTTTATATTGGTTACGTGGCGGATGTTGAGCTCTCTCACTCTCTCTCTTGTAAATATGCTTAAATACATGCGCTGCATGACAAAAGTTTTTTTAGGCCTCGTGTATGAAATTTAAGTTTGGAACATTTACTGAAATCTGTCTCGAAATGAAATCGTGAGTTAATTCGTTACGGTTTTTAATGATGCGTGATACGCATTGACAGGTGAAAATCCAATCTACCTTCAGCGTCAATGATCCCATTCACTTTAAATGGGCCACGTCAAGTGTTCCCGAACTAAATTGTGAATCCGTCGGCACCGCTTCAGCAGCATTGCTCAATGCAGAAGTTGGAAATTTCTCAACTTTTCAAGCGCCAACGGAAGCGTCAGCCAATCAGATCACTTCATGCAAATAGCCCAGCTCAGACACTAGCCGATTGTGGACTAATTTCATTGGTTGATAATGCTATGATGATCAGGTCAGCCCAAACTTCAGACACGCCCTCCGTCAAGTGTTGATGCTAAAGCCCCGTGTGAATCAGACGTTAAGGGGCCGATCAAAGCGAACATGATTTACATTCCAAAAACGTGAGGTGCACCAAACTGCTTTCTTTGTTGACAAGAAAAGAAGCAGTGCAGTGCACTTGTTTGTCACTAGGCACTACTGTGCTCTAGTGTTGCTACTGATATTGCTATAATCATAATATTTAATAGTATTGTGATATTCAAGATTTGTCAAGTCATACAGCTTTGGATTACTTGAATCGGCACCCACTAGTCTCTCCTCCATCTTTAAAAGTCTCCATAGTTGTCTTGACAACACAAATCCTGCTGTCACCTCAACGGAAACCCCGCGTCTGCTTTAATTTGATTGGAGAATGAAAAAAGACACGACTGGCGTCACATATTTTTCTGCTCAGAGTTGACTTTCTTTCAAAACAATCAGCCGGTTAAAATGTGAGGCGCGCCGTTATTAATATTATAAAATTAGCAAAATAGGTTCATTCTGAAAATGTAGTCCTGTATACATTTCTGGAGATCTCAAATTTTGTAGCCAGAAATACATATGGCTGCATTTTGTCTTTAAAAAGAATGATATGGGGCGGTATGACAATGTTCCTTTTCGTGCTTACCAGCTGACTGATTACCTCCGTATGGACGGCTTTCTCTCTGTTACCAGTTTGTCCAGAGTACTTCAACGGACCACGACGGGATTCGAGACAGAAAACGAAGCCAAAAAACTAAAATAAACAAGTAAATAGCGTGAAATAGAGTGAAAGTAAATAGAGTGAGAATGTGGTAAAATCTGAAAACGGTAAAAATCAGGTAAGGGCTTTTCTTTTTCTTGTTTGTTTTTTAAAACTCCTGATTGGGTTTAGGGATGTAGGTGGGCAGGTCAATCGATGCTTTGTAAACACTATTGGTTGGGTTTAGGAAAGAAGGATGGTGGGTCAGTCGATTGGTCGGTCAGCCAGTCAGTTATTCAGACTGTCAGTCATTTAGTCAGTCGACAGTGGCCTCTGGTGGATTAACACAAGAACAGCGGCCTCTGGTGGATTTGCAAATTTCTGGGACGTATTCCCAGAAATGTATATAGATTTCAGAATGGGCCTTGGTTGAAAATATGTGCCTCTCAACGCAAAAAGAGCTTTAGATGCTGTAGACACGAGGGCATGAATCCGATTTATATTGTATATGTTTCCACATATGAAGACCTGATTCTGATTTAAGTTCATTGGAATCCATGTGATTTTTTTCTGCTTACACATACATGGGACATATCCGAGCTGTTCGTTTTAAGAGAAAAAAAATATCAGAATAGAATCACTTAAACCATGCAGCTTTAGTTATCGAGTGTTAAATACTCCCACGAATGCTTACTTTAATATCACAACAGTAAAATGTTGTGTTTAAACTACGTTTGTAGTTATAATACACAAAACAATCCTTTATAAGTATGTCTGACATTATGTCTGCGTTTTGCTCTTACTAAAAATGGCGTTTCCCCCAGGCTGTCTACTTTTTTGTAAGTAAGTTATCTGCCAAAAACAGAAGTAACCAGAAGATCAATATAAATAAATCACAAATAACAGCAGGGTCCCCTTGGTATCAGGCTAGACGAAACATCCAATTTCAGGTAGAGTTGTGTTTAAAAAAAAAACACCATCCTCTGGTCATCTAGGGTCTCCCGTCAGATAAAAGTCATTATAGGGTCCCTCTTGGATGAGAACGCAGGCAACTAACAGCTGCACGAATGCATCGCTCACCCCTCGGGTTAGAGATTACCCCAAAACTCTCTCCTGTAATGATCTCATTATGTGCTGGCCGCGTTCGGTGATGTCTTTCTTGATTAGTGCCTCTCCCGACATTCCACCGTGCCAGGAGGAGATTGCTGATTCTGATCTTTCGTTCTACAAAGGTCACGTCCATACTCAGGGGCAATCACAGGAAGAAACTGCACACAACTGCTGTCCTGCTGATCTCGTGTCAGTATAGCTGACCAAAGATCAGTGTAATGGATCTGGAGGTAATGAAAAGAAAGTGGCTGATAGCTGAAATAGCAGTTTGTGTTTCTAAGGTCCAAAACGCACTCGTGTACGTGAACCCAGGCACTTCACTACACACAGTCTCGATTTCACGCGTCACTGTTTTCTAAAATATGTCTGAGCGAAGATGTCTACAACGGCTAAAGAAGTCTGTCTGTTAGTGTTCCCATTCATTTCAATGGCATCTGCTCAGCTAATGTGGCAGTTAAAACTACCAACACGCTAGAGCTGCACAATATATTGTTTTAGCACCAATATCGCAATGTGAACATTCGCAATAGTTAAATCGTAAGTATACGCAATGTTCAGTCTGGATTCTAATTTATCATTTCGCAAGTGTTTTTAGAGGCCTGTGCGAGGTTTTAAAAAAGGGTTTAAAAAAAACTTTGACAGATTAATAACAATAAATTCTATTCAATTGTTCATAAAACGAAGACTATGCAGTTTTATTTAACATTTGATTATTCAATACCTGAATACAGTTCGACTCCTTAAAAAAACAATAAAACACTGTTTATATAATTTCTACATTCTATTATTGAATGTATCTATGCTTGTATTCTTATATTTTATGCATATGCACTTCCCTTCAGAATCATCCTTATCAATCTAAAATTCTTACTGAATAGTTATTCAACACATCTAGTGAATATGTATTCATATTGTAATAAATATCGCAGAATAAATAAAATAGTTTTTTATTTTTTTTCCAATATTGTGCAGCGCTACAACATGCTAATAGCTAGTTACCTGTAGAGCTGGTATTATGGCTGTGCGATTAATTGAAATCATATTGAAATCGAAATTTGGACATGTGCGATTTCGATACGATTTCAATTAATCGCGATTTCAAAATTGGCATACAGCTCGATTTTCCCGCAGTATGCTGTCTGAACCAATCATAACACAGCGCACCTAATGAGTGCAAAAACAGTAGACTGAATAGCCTGCGTATACAGGGATGATGAGTACAGAACAGAAAGACTGTGGTATGGGATTAAGCTACTTTGGATAAAGGAAGTCTGATGGATGGCAGAACCAGGTAATTTGTAAGTCAGTCATATATTGCGTCTAAAAGCACATGGAAAGTGTGAGCGTGTCGCTTCCTTCAGCATTTTCACCATGCTTTGCGGTCACTCCTTTGTCGTTGCTCGGTGACATCAACCATTTTGTCAGAGAATGACGACCTAACAAAACATTGCTGCAGTTCCGATACAAGTTTTATGTATGTTAAAAAGCACTTGGTGTTTGGGTGTCTTGTGTTTTGTCAAGTATGAAGCTGATCAGTCAGTTCTTGTTACGTGACTCGCGATGCAGCATTCTGAAAAGTTCAATTTTAAGTGGCTCACAATATATGCACGCAATCCCTGCAACTTTGTAGGAAATAATGAAGTTGTGCGCACAAAAGTTGCGATATGTGAATGGCCTATTTCACGACAGCGTCACAAAGAGGTCTATTTTCTATGCATGACAAAACGAATACGTGTACACACACTCAACTACTTCTGATATTTGGTCAAGCAGAACATCGGAGCTTTACTTGAGTTTGACAGCGCACGCACGCACTCGCACACATACATACACACACACGTTTGTTTTTCCAAAGGTCTGTTTTAGAGAAAATTTGTTACAGCTTTACTAGGTGATTTTGATTTGATTTTGTGTCTGTTTTAGATACATTACAGGTCTTCGATAAAGATCTAATTGATTATCTTTTGAAATGTTTCAGATTCACACTGTAAACACAGATTCAGTTTGTCTGTGACAAAATTGTGAATAAAATCACAATCGCAATATTGTTCAAGAAAATCAGGGCAAAATGGGTGGAGCAATTCAAATTAAACCTCTAGTTTTGTTACTGGAAATATTTGACTTCATTATTATGATTGAAGAATGCCTGTGAATGGCTATTTCACGTTTTGTTGAACTGTAAGAAAACACAATATGAAAACAATAACAAATAGAAAAAAAAGATTTTCTTTCTCCAGCTGAGCGTTTGTTTGCTGTTGTTGTCAATGGTAGCACTTCTTTTTTGAGCGCTTGCATTGTAGTGAGACACTAAGAGGGTGTTTTTATGGTCAATGCAAGGGTTGGGCGATGTCGACCAATTTGGCATCGTACGATGTTTAATGTGAAACATTGCGATGGACGATGGCATCAGAGCCCTAGCTGGTATGACAACATATATCGTATGGACAAAATATAAGGTCTAATTTGTCAAGTAGGTCTATCATTTATTTTGTGGTGTCACAAAATACATTGTTAAGGGTAATACTTTTCAGAATTTATATGATATGCCATTATGGGGAAACATGTAAAAAGGGCATTGTGAGAAAGTTGTAATCTTGAAAGTCCACAAAAAAAATATTTTGCTGCTTGTTCAAACTACTTATGTAAAATAAGCTGATACAACACAATTCTTAAGATTTTTTGGGACAACTTATGTTCAATCTACTTAAACTTATTAACTTAATTGATTTGTGTTGAAACAACCTGAATGAATTGTGTAGAACCCTGCATTTGTTTTGCATTGTATGGTGTTTACATTTTGTATTTCATTTTTGGAATCTTTTTTATTTGTTATCCTTAGTTTTTGAAAAGTATTTTATATTTTAACAATATTTATTTTCGGTTTCTACATTCTTACTAAGACATTTCCCCTGAAGATCTAAATAAAGTAAGAAATATGATCATACGAATATGAATGAGTACATCTCTGAGTATATACCTTAAAATATAAAAAGAAATAGTGCTTTGCATGTGGTCAATATATATAAACTATTAAATGATTGAATTTACAGAAATAGTACTATATTGTGATAAATATCAGAATCAGTTTTATTGCCAAGTGTGCTTCACACACACAAGGAATTTGTTTTGGCAACAGAAGCTTCCAGTATACATAAAGTGACAAGTGACAACACAAAATTAAATACAAGAAAAGAAAAGGCAATAAACATTAAACATTAAACAGAGATGCAGTTAGTCAAAAAGATCAGATGTTGAGTTGTATGTACAGATATGCTGTAAATATACAGGTTATAAGGTGCTGTGTACAAGTGGTTATAAAAAAGTATTGCACGTTTATTGCACAGTAGGGGAATATTTAACTGTTCATGAGGTAGATGGCCTGAGGAAAGAAACTTTTCCTGTGTCTGGCTGTTTTTGTGCTTGGTGCTCTGTAGCGCCGACCAGACGGTAACAGTTCGAACAGGTAGTGTGCTGGGTGTGAGGCATTTAGAGTGAT
The DNA here is from genome assembly GCA_903798205.1 of Danio tinwini. Taxonomy (NCBI): domain Eukaryota; kingdom Metazoa; phylum Chordata; class Actinopteri; order Cypriniformes; family Danionidae; genus Danio; species Danio tinwini. Next base: position 1,010,897 of record CAIGQZ010033183.1, read on the forward strand.
TTTACAAGCCCTTTTACTCACTCTGGAAGAGTACAGTTCTTGAAGTGTAGGAAGGGTAGTGCCAGTGATTCGTTCAGCAGTCCGGACTATTCGCTGTAGTCTACGGAGGTCGGTTTTGGCAGCTGAGCTGAACCAGACGGTGATTGAAGTGCAGAGGATGGATTGGATGACAGCTGAGTAGAACTATACGAGCAGCTCCTGTGGCAGGTTGAACTTCCTCAGCTGACGAAGGAAGTACAGTCTCTGCTGGGCTTTCTTTACAATAGAGTCTATGTGAATGTGAATATTGTTATCTGGATATAAGACGGCTTTATCATGAAATTAGATTTTTGTTATATTGTCCAGCCCTAGCTACCTGCCCAACACCTTTTCTTTCATATTTAAATAATATTGATTAACTAAAAACTTTGTGGATGTGTAACTAACTACTATAACTAGGCTGACAATTACTACTGAGAAGACAGTAGTACTGATTTAAAGGGCACCTATGATGAAAATCAACTTTTGTAAGCTGTTTGAACAGAACTGTGTGTAGGTATAATGTGTCCACTGTCATATTGGAGTGATATAAACCCAACAAGTCTGTTTTTTAATGTCCTGACATTAAAATAGGATCCAAATCCCAGGGTGCGTACTAAACCGTCTACAACTTAGTAGGTACTGCATTTGAATTTAAACTTACTACTGTGCCATTAGAAAAGTACGTTCTATACAGTATGAATGTAAGAAGTATGAATGGAATTCGGACGTACTACATCCGCCATTTTGTCATGGTCACGTGACCTACCTGCGTCAGCTATGTCGCTTCACTCCCATTCATGAATTCTCTCATGGGGCATCATGGGATAGCACAGCATGCATGGGATGCGCACTTCAGAATCTTGCCGGAAGTAGTAAGTCATCCGGATACTTCTTGCATACTGATTTTGAATTCTATGAATTCGGACATACTACTAGGCTCTCATACTGATTTTAGCATACTGTATAGTACGAAAGTATGCGGTTTCAGACGCAGCCCCAGTGATTTTGAGTCCCACAGCAACGTGACTTAGGAATGTGGTTTTCCCCGCCCACCAAATTGATTATCGTGCCATGTTTCTATAATAACATGTATACACTGCAAAAAAAATATTTTCTTACTTAGATTTTTTTTGTCTTGTTTCTAGTCCAAATATCTAAAAAATCTAATATCAAGAAACATTTTCTTGGCAAACAAAACATAATGTCTTGTTTTCAGAAATAATATGCCAATATTAAGTCAGTTTTTCCTTAAAACAAGCAAAATAATCTGCCAATGGGGTAAGCAAATTAATCTTGTTTTTCCTTTTGATGCAAGATATTTTTGCTTACCCCAATGGCAGATTATTTAGCTTGTTTTAAGGAAAAACTCACTTCAATTTGGCATATTATTTCTTAAAACAAGACAATATGTTTTGCTTGTCTAAAAAATTCTTCTTGATTTAAAAAATTTTTGATATTTGGACTAGAACAAGACAAAAAATCTAAGAAAAGCATTTTTTGCAGTGTACACATGGCCACAGGACATTTTTCGCAAAGAAACTGGGATTAAAATATTTGTTACAACTCTCTGTGATTTTTACAAGTTTTATAAGTAAAATATATTTTTTTAAACAGCATGTTTGTAAAAAAAACCCTGTAAAATCCATGTAAGCCATGTAATTATTAACAGCTATAATCACAACAGGCGCATGGTGTCAGTAAACACTAATATGTGTGTGGTGCAGTATTTGTGTGAGACTCATCATTTCAGAAAGGCTTGAATAAACTTCACAAATACATGAAATATATTTACTTGGTATGTTTGACTAATGAGCTGTATTTCAGCTTCATCCATGTCTGTCTCTATCACTGACTGCTGTTTATCTGACGTAACAGGAGAAGCAGACATGCACGTGGGAATGGTGGGAAAGGAGAAACAGCTCATTTGCATTAAAAGCCACAGGCTACAAAAACAGCTACAACGTACTCCGACACCAAAATGGACATATTCTGGAGGCTATAATAAATTATCTGATGAGTATTTTGAGACACATTCTGGAAACACCAAATGCTGTTCTATCCATTTAAGGTAAAAAGGCCAAAAAAAAATTCTTAAAAAAAAATAAATAAATACATAAAAAAATTGGAGTATTGGTGTCCATGCGGAACTTAGTGATCGGTGCTTCAACTTCCAACAACTGAAAAAATGCAGAAGCTTTAGCGCTGACTAGCGTTGGGTCGATATACGATGACATCATCCATCACCGATGGCCGATAGATATCACAATGCTGAGCTGGCATTGCAATCCTCTGTCCCGCCCCTGTCGCAAACCCGCTCACAAAAAATACACACTTAGGCCCCATTTACGCGAATACAGCTTAGTTTAAAAATGGCATTTTAGAACAAAAACGATCCACGTCCACACTGGTGTTTCACCAAGCATTTCTGAACAGCCCTTGGTCTACACTATACCACTGAAAACGCACATCACGTAGCCACATGCAGACAGACAGACACAGACACACACAGTCATGAACTCGTCTAAGCTCCAGCAGTCAGCAGGTGCTTTGAGCACAAAACCCCAGAGAGCAGTGCACTTCGGACAGTTTATCAAGGATGTACTATTGGATCTCATCTCACTATAGTTGTTAAACGTGATATTTAATTTATTTTGTCTCTTATCTAATGACTCTTCAGTCTTTTGAATCTATCAGGTAACGCGTCACAGCGTCAGTACAACTGCTTAAATCTTTCGATGTCACGCTTGTACTTAGTAATTTTGGCTAAAACTTCAGATACTGTTGGTTGATTCCTATTGGTTGTGCACATAGACTGTAAAAGATATGGACGTAGTATCCGTGACGTCACCCACAGGTTTCTGAACACTGCAAAAGAAGCTACAAGTAGGCGTGGCCAAGCGTTTGCCATTTTGTTAGCGCGTCATCGCACCAAACGCGGGATACCAAATGAGGGCAAAGAGGCGGAGAGTGAGCGGAGCTACAGACACATGCTTGCTGGATTCTCAGCATTTTGCTTAGAGCTGGCTTAGACAGACTTTTTACTTTGGGAGAAAGCTTAATACTTCATTACCCAAGACTCGTTTGTGTTCTGACCACAAGTGCTTGGTTGTACACTATATCAATAAAGTGTTTAGACTTTTAAAAACACTGTTGTAATACATTGAGCCACTAAAAATTGTTCTTATGACGTTTTTCGACAGGAGGAAAACGCGAATTGCTATCAAACACTTCAGATATAATCTGTGTTAGTAAATGCAAGGCTGTCTATAAAAATCCAGCACTAACACTTTATGACAACGCTTCAGTTTTATAGCCTACAGCTAATCAATCTGTCAGATTCTGGAGTGCAATACTGGTCTAAAGAACATTTAAATGATAAATGATCTTAAATAAAGCAAATACATTTATAGGGATGGTATATAAGTATATAATTTCACTCACCTGGGAAATGGAGGCAACTTGAACAGTTTGTAAGCACAATTAAGTCCACACAGCATGCCATATCATCTGATAATTGCAGGAAATAATTCCAAAAGGTAAATGACTGTGTAAAGAAACATTAAACAAAACAAAAATATGATGTATATGTCGAGATCAGCAGCTAATTAGCCAGAATCAGCTAAGGTGACGAGATAGCAACCAGCGAGGGCTAGCTGTCACTCAAGTGACCACGCCCTAATTATGCAAACTTAATATAACTTAATAAAAACGAAACGGATGAGTTATAAAAAAATTCACCTCCCTCACAGTTGTCATGAAGGGAAATCATAGCTATATGCACCAAAGCCAACTTTTGTACCAGGCTATAAACGTGTTTTTATCAGCTGTAAAAATAAAAAGAAAGAAAGAAAGCACTTGGACTTCCTGGAGCCAGCCCCCCAAGGCAAGTCGATGAATTGCAGGTTTAGCTATTTACGTATATGCTTCCCGAGGGAGAGCGGAAGGTTGCCGATGATTTGGTTATGGGTAAAACAAAAACCATGCGGGTCACGTAGTTAAAACGGTAGGCTACAAATAATAAATTCGTTATGAACTAATAAATTATTTATAAATAATTAGTTCACCGCTGCCTACGACGATGATGCCATCGTCCATCGCAATGTCGACATTGCCCAACCCTAGCACTGACCATAAAAAACACCCTCTTAGTGTCTCACTACAATGCAAGCGCTCAAAAAATGAAGTGCTACCATTGACAACAACAGCAAACAAACGCTCAGCTGGAGAAAAAATTATTTTTTTTTTCTATTTGTTATTGTTTTCCTATTGTGTTTTCTTACAGTTCAACAAAACGTGAAATAGCCATTTACAGGCATTCTTCAATCATAATAATGAAGTCAAATATTTCCAGTAACAAAACTAGAGGTTTAATTTGAATTGCTCCACCCATTTTGCCTTGGTTACCTCAGCAGAACATTTTAGAGCCAGTGGTGTCGAACTTAACACAGTCCAGCTTTCCAGTCTAAATTTAGTAGGGCAGTCTTTACCCAGAATAGGACGGCCCAGCCCTACCAGACTGCCTGCCAAGCTTTTCTGACAGACACACGGCGCATTAGACTGTCAACATCTCTGGTACACTGGGAGTACTGTCGCTCCACGCTGACAGGCACAACAGAGTCATTCCTTCTGCACCACACTCTGTGTTTCCCCTTGGGCTGTCACTGTTCAGACCGCCGGCCTTTGGGACATTTCAGTTTCCTGTGGACTCAACAGCATGAAGAGCACCGTTGCTGTCTCTGTTTGAGAGCTATGAGTCAGTGTTGCTAATTCTGAAAGTCTAAGGTGGCTGTGCATAGAAAGCGAATATCGTAGAAGGATAGTCCCCCATGTGGCAGCCAATTGGGGTGGGTAAAAATTTAGCTATAGTTAAAAAGTGAAGTGCCGCCATCAGAAAAGAAACTAGGTCCACAGACTTTTTTCCCCACATCCTTTTGTAGATTGTGTGGAATAAATGGATTTAAATGTGTTGAAAGACGTAAAATGGAAGTTGGAGTATAACTATTTTAAAAATATCTGAATGTACAAATGAGGGCTGCACAAAATATTGTTTCAGCATTGATATCACTATGATAATGCGATCATTCGCAATAGTGGCATCGCATGATATGCAATGCTGAGTATTATCGTTTATCATTTGCATGCCTTTTTTAACACCTGGGGTCTGTTCTCCATATGTGGATTACTCAATTAGCTGGATTTGGTTATTAAAGATTTGACATGATCCAGGATCGTTTCGTTCTTCAAAACTCGTCTCGTATTAATAAAACTTATGCAATCTGCACTCCGAAATAAAAGTACAAAGTCCGCTTTAGTACAATTTGTGTATGATAATAGACATGCACAATATGCAACTTTTTAAAAATAATAATACATTTATGTTTTGACGCTGATTTGATACTTCACAAAAGTTGCAGACACCTTTACCAATATCAAAATGCTTTTGTAAACATTCAGTTTTTCTTTACACTAAGAAACCGGCTACTATAATACTACTATGGCTACTATAATAAAGAAAATCCGCTCTAAGGGCTTACTCACACTATGCTATCCGAACCGTGCCCAGGCCCGTTTCCCGGATCGTTTGAGACGTGTGAGTGCTCTGAATTGGGCCAGGCACGGTACACTTGGGCGGCCCTGGCCCGGTTGAAAGAGGTGGGCCTGAGCACAGTTCACTTGGGCTCAGGCGCGGTATGCTTACAGTGTGAGTGTAAGCGTACCTAAGCCCAAAACTGAAAGCGAGACGTGACTTTTAAGGGACTGTTTCATATGGATTAATTAATCATTCGTACTGTTCAATGAACGCAAACTGTCGTAGATTATTAAAGATGCAAATCCCTCACTGCACAACAGCTTCAGCAAACTTTCTAATTCCTGCAGCACGAGGGTTTTATGATTGTTTATGAGCGTCAAAAGTGGCTGATCTGTTCGGCGAAATATTAGACTGCGTGTCACCGCATATCAAACGACTTAAACGATATAACTAAAGAAATCTCCACTGTGCTAAGCAAGAGAGCTTACTGAGGAGCGCATCATCTATGACGCAAGCGCGCCCAGGCCCGAATGTAATGTGAGTGCGGGCCGTCGGGGGAGACGGGAGGGGAGACAATCGTGCTTTGGCCCGGTTCAAGGCAACTGTACATAGTGTGAGTACGGTCTAACTGTAAAACTAAATAAATTGCAAAATATTCTTGACACATGAAAGTGTAAAGCATGCAGCCCACAACAAAAGTTAAAAGTTATTGCGTATCATATTTAACAAACCGTTTACTATCATATCAATTGTATTGATATGACTGCCTATTGCCCACCACAATAATCAGTTTTAGACAAATTATTCAAAGATTTGCCCCAAAAGCCCTGTTCAGACTACTTTATTTTTTTCACCCAATTTTGGCACTATTTGCTTGACGTAGGATGATGTGAGAATGCACAAAAGACCAATAGGTTATGGGAATCAAGATATTATTGCAAGTCAACACAGAAAGGCTAGCATGTTTAATTTTTTCCCCGTCGTCCATAACAAGTTTTTGTTATATGAGAGACTTTGACCAATAAGAGAACAGAATCTTTTACGTACACAGATTTTAAAATGCCAAAATGAGAGGGCTGTGCCACTAGGTGAACATAAAGCAGAGGTGGAGTTAGGAAAACAGTATGTTTGCCTTCATAATGTGTCATCGAAAGACTACCATGACAAATAAAACATTTTCTGCAGGCTAGTGAGTACTATAATTAGCAGCAATTCACTCATCATATTCTCCTTCAAAACAGTGACAGTGTTTTCCTTACATTTATTTGTTTTTGGGAATGCAGGAGTTTTTATATGATTGTAATTTTTAAGGTTACAAACAAAAGTTATTGCGTATCATATTTAACAAACCCTGTACTACGAATTTTATGTAATTTTGCTCACATGGATAATTGAATATTAATCAGACGATGTCATTACGCTGCTGTGCCATCAGTCAATTGTTGCATTGCGGATCATGATTTCGAGGATCAATAGATCTGTCCTTCACAACACATGCAGCAATCTCAGATCAGTTCATCCAAACATTTTAATCTGATTCGCGAACTTGTTTGAAGAGCCAAATTTGCCAGAGATCAGCTATCAATATTAAAAGATACAGGATCTGACAAATCATCTTAGATCATTTAAGCGAGGTACGAAGAACGGACCCCTGTATTGTATAATGACTTTAAAGCATTCATGTATAAGAATTTGTACCATTTGTGACCTTAACTATGATTAATTTTATTATCTTATTAATTAATTATTTTGATTTTCATCTTTAAGTTACTGTACTTGAATACTGTTAGACTCGGGACATTATAAAACACTTTATTTCAATCTTTTTCTTGATTATATTTATAGATTGTTATGCATGAAAATACTCACAACACATGCAAGTACAGAAATGCTGTGCAAATAGAACAGACAACATCGAAAATGTGTCGGGGGACCCCAAAACGTTGATTGTTTATTAGATTTTATGAACATGCTAATAGTAAACATAAATTCATCAATCTCTGACTAAACAAGCGCATGGAAATACTCACAACACATGCAAATAGCAGAGACCACAACAAAAATGTGTCAGAAGACCCCAACGATTTTATAGATTGTTAATTGGATTTTATGGAGATGCACTCCCACTGCAGAATCATCCCATTCAATCTAAATTATTAATTCTTTCCAAATAGAGATATTAGGTCATCTGGTGAAATTGTATTCATATCGCAATATAAACAAATATCGCAATGTTAGATATTTCCAATATTGTGCAAGCCTAGTACAAATTATAAACTATACATAAACTATAATTATAGAGCTCATTATATCAAAACATAACATGAAAACTGATGACAAAAAAGTTTAATGAGCAAAACAAATGCAATCCAATGACACTACCTATTACATATTTTACACAATGGCTGCACAATATATCGCTTCAGCATTGATATTGCATCTGCAATCTGCACTGTTTATTTTTGCTTGTAATTTGCTTATTATATTTTATGCTTGATTCATTCCTCTAAAGAAGGGATGTCCAAACTCAGTCCTGGAGGGCAGGTGTGGTACTGAGTTTTGCCAGGAAGTTTCTAGCATATCTAGTAAGAGCTTGATTAGCTGGTTCAGGTGTGCTGAATAGGGTTGGAGCTAAACTATCCAGGACACTGGCCCTCCAGGACCGAGTTTGGACACCCCTGTCCTAAAGAATCATCCAAATCAACCTAAATGAATCAATTCTTTCTAAATAGAGCTATTCAAGTCATAAGGTGAAACTGTATATACAGTATAGGTTGTTTTCAATCACGTGGTTCTGGTGTCACGCGGAATTTAGATGTAGAACAGGAAGTAAAAAACTGAATGGAGGTCATAGAAGAAAGTCAGTATTTTTGGATTTATAATATATTTCAAATGAGATATAAATAGAAAATAACCACTCATGTTGGGCACGATTCTTATCATGAAGACGGCCAGTGTTGCCAACTTAGCAATTTTGCTGCTAGATTTAGCAACTTTTCATACTACCCTATAGCAACGTTTCTTTTAATAAGCACCTAGCAACAAATTTAGCAATTTTTAACATACATTTGGCTACTTTTAGCTATTTTTCAAAAGTGACTCAAAAGAGCAGTGGCTGCAGGCTTCACTCAGTAGAGTAAATTGCTAGCTCAGATTGCTTTTCATAACTGTTAATTTACTGATATTTGTTAACATGTATAATTTTTGGTAATTTAGGTAGCAATAAATTCCAATAGTGCTGTAATTGTTGTCACTTTCACAAATGGAAAAAAAAGAGTAAGTACACAAGCTGTGATATGTTTAAAAGAATGTAACTGTTCATTATCAGTGTTATATTTAATATGTTATATTATATGTTTGTATTTTACAACTATATTTTCATACAAATCAAAATGGACATATTTTAAATAATGTTTTGCTGAGATAGCCAATTTGAGAAAACATTGATTATTTTGTATACTACATAAAGATGTAGTTTTGAGTGGCGGTTACGCAATGACGTCATCACCCAAAATAATATGTTAATAAGAACCTATTTATTGTGCATCTGGATGTAATGTTTTAATATAATATAATACACGCGCCTCAGAGAATAGAGACATGACGGGCTTAGGCTTGTCAGATACTAAAAGATGACGTCATTGATATGCTAATTAGTGCGTAACGTCATCTGGCAACCTTTAGCTACTTTTCGGGCAGGCTTTAGCTACTTTCATTGGAAATAGTTGGTAACACTGAAGAGGGCCGAGCTGTCTACTGAAGTAAAATATATTTGCCATTTGTCATCGAGGTGTTAGATACTGTATAAGCTATTATGTTACATGAAAAAAAATACTATAGTGTTTTGAAGCATACTATAGATAAATACTTGAATTAAACTGTTGTAGTAGTTATATTGTTGCTATTGTACAACACAACTGTAGTATAATAAACTAATTATTCAATATGGCTTCAGTTTTCTACACAATAATTATACACCATCACGATGCACCACAGTTTACACTAACGTTACAGTAATTATTACAGTTTATCAGTTCACTATACTACAATATTTTGTATTATTCATTAACAGCGAGTTGTACACGTTATACACTTTATTATGTGCTTAAAAAACATGTTTATTATAAATTACTATAGTTTTCCCCCATGCGTATATCTTTCAGAAACATAATAACAAATAAAAGCATACAAAAGTGTGGATGCATAATCTACATTATATATATATATATATATATATATATATATATATATATATATATATATATATACGAGCAATTCCAGCGTTATGGATGTGACATTTGCAGCAAAAACTCAAAACATAAATTCACATAGAAGGTATATGTTAACATTATATTGACACATCTGTTTATATTTTACAGAACAACTGACCGCAGAGTTATGAGATCAGAAAAATATCAATCTGTAAACATGTTTTGTACTTTAAATGAGAGAAATAAACATGAGTTATGGATGTGACCAAAAAAGTATGCAAGTTTGCAGAATACAACGTGCTTTGTAGAAATTCTGTGAATTAAACTGCACAACGCAAAATAAATAATGCTAATCACGATGGTAAGAGTCAGCTCTCTACAGAACAAAAATGATTGACTTTATTTTATTTAATATTTTTGCTTTTATGAGGAAAAAGCTTTGTTATGGATGTGACAGATGTGAAATTGCAACTTGTGTGACTTTGGTAAATCAAATATAATATATTTGAAAACATTAACAGATACATTTTTGAGTATTTCTAAAGTACTGTAAAATACTTGCTTACACAATAAACATAGAAATGTTTTCCGTATTTTGGTAAAAACTTAATTTTTTTCATTGCAAGGTTGACATTTGCATGGAATTGCTCATATATTTTATTTTTGTAAGGGGGAAAAGTGCTCCACAATAATAGCGGTCTAGTTTTGTCACAAGGGTTGCATTTCTATTTTGTTCTGTCGATTAACTTAACCCTCAACAAACATTCACCACTGCTGCACATCTCGATGTTAATGATACAGTTGTTTATTCCACCAAAACACCAGTAAAGACTTGGATTATTGCAAAACAAGACAGAGGTTTCATTACAGCGATTACATTGCAGGGTACGTTATTTATATGCTCCTGGATTTTGTATAAGTGTGTTGGTGTTCGTATCTGATTGCTATATAACACATTAACATATTTATACACATAGCTAGGCTTGTATATGATCTTTATTGGTGACGTCAAACGAATTATCACGTTCCAAAAAAAGTTTGTACACATGGATGTACTGAATAAATGCTTATTACATGCTGCCTTATCTTCCATTTTCAGCCAGTTTTTGAACTTTCTCCCTTTTTTGAGCAAAAGTTTTTGGAGGTCCATAAATGATGTTCAGCCTTTCTTATTTTGGCATTTTAAACAATTATAAACGACCTAAAACAGAAACATTTTGATGTTCTGATAGCGATTCCCATGTAGAAGAATCCCTTCCTGCCCTCCCTCTGATCTTCGCTCATCATCAATGACGTCATGTGAAAACAAACTACATACAGGTATAGCAGAAAAACTAAATATCACTGTCAGATTTTTCCAATACCATGCAGCCCTAATTTGAAATAAAAGGGCATATGAATATAAAACTACTGATTTAAATTTTTATATTATGTAAACAGAAACTACAAGCATATTTATAATGTAAATATAGTGTATTTCTTATATTTTGCAGGTAATTTAAGAGTAATTTAAAGGATAATTATTCCATTAATAGAAGAGCTAAAGATTTTTTATTTGATTTGATTTATTTTCGAACAGAAATATCATACATAAAAAATGTCCAACAAAAAATTATACATTTTAAAATGGTCGAAAATGGAGCAGGATGAAGCACAAGCTTATTAAATTCCCACCCCATTACCACACACATCATTCATCTATTACTTAAACTTATTTCCTCTTTTTCTTATCTCTTCTTTTTACATAACACATATTTTATCCTTTTGCCATCTTTGACATATTATATGTTTGATTCCATTTGTACATTTACATTTTATAACATAGACCCCAAAAAAACTAAACAAAAAAAACATAGTACTACAAATTAACTACAATTTCATCATACCTTTCTCATTTTATGCTTTTTAATCACCTTCATCCTTATATTCTTTTAATAATATACATTTATACAACTTTTATACAAGATTTCTTGTGAGATAATTTGTTTCAAATCTCTGATATGATTTGCTTGTTGAATAATGAGTAAGGTAAGGGTGGCACGGTGGCTTAGTGGTTAGCTCTGTCGCCTCACATCAAGAAGGTCACTGGTTCGAGTCCCGACTGGGCCAGTTGGCAGTTCTATATGGAGTTTGCATGTTCTGATCGTGCTTGCGTGGGTTTGCCCTACAGTCCGAAGATATGCAGTCCACTAAAATGGCCGTAGTGTATGTGTGTGAATAAGTATATATGTTTCCCAGTCCTGTGTTGCGACTGGAATGGCATCTGCTGCGTAAAACATATGCTGGAATAGTTGGCGGTTCATTCCGCTGTGGTGACCTCTGAAATAGAGACTAAGCCGAAGGAAAATGAATGAATGAACGGGTAAGGTAGATTTCCCAAGAATAATAATGTAAATCAATGATAACTTGAAAACAAATAAGCTGGAATAAAGCCAGCTGAAGGCTTTAGGAAAAGCAGATATGCTACTGATTTACAACCTTATAGCGCACAACAGGACTGTCTTTAAAGATTTATGAGTTACCTTTAAAAATCTGTTCCCCTACAGATAAAATGAATGTGACATGTTCTTCCAGATCAAGACTGTTGTAGTCTATAAGAACATCCATTCCACTGATACTAAACATCTCTAACTAGAAACAGCAAATCACAGTATTAAGACTGTGACATAAACTAAAAAACCTACTAGCTAGTCAAATAAAAGTAAAAGGCCCTTTAAGTACGGTTTCAACAGAAACACAGAGCTGAGTGAAAACTGCACCAGTCAAGCAATTTAAGGTCTTTAATAAATGATTATCCAATGGGTGTTTTTCTGTGAAATTCGCAACTCTTTCAGTCGAATCCGAAAGGCCACAAGTTTACTTCAAAAATAATAACAAAGACTCTTTCACATGATTTGTCAACATTTCCTAATACGCTAAGCTTTAGGGACCAAAGCACCAATCACATGATATTACCTAAATGATGTCAGCCCAAAAATAAAAACATGCTGCTTTCCTGCTAACTATCAACAGGGTTCATACACATTTTTACTACTAAAATTCCATGACTTTTCCAGAACTTTCAAGTACATTTTTATGACGTAATGTTTCATGTAATGTCCACATATACATGGCAAATAATAAGAAAAACGATGACGTTCAAATTTATTACAACAATTTATTTTGTTTAAATTCTTTTTTATATTCATGTAAAATTGATTTTGATAATGCTTACACAGCACTAACAATGTGAGAGCAAGGACAGAAAAGAAGTAAAGACAACTAACCTATATTCAAGCTAGGGCTGCACAATATATCGTTTCAGCATCGATACCGCAATGTGTGCATCCGCAATAGTCACATAACAGGATATGCAATGTTTGGATTATAATTTAATATAGAGTTTAAACATAATTGAGTAAAATCATCTGCATGCATTTTTTAAGAGATAGTTTACCCAAAAATTATCATTTGCATTACACCCCTCACTTGTTTTAAACATTTAATACGCTTTTTTTTATGAACACAAAAAGAATATAATTTAATAACTCCTATTGTATTAAAACAAGTGAAGTGTGAGTAAATAGTGAGTACATTTACATCTTTGAGTAAACTGTCCCTTTAAGGCCTGTGACTGTGTGAACATCTCAATATTTCAAATTTTAAAACATCCGGCCACAAGACATTTTTTGTAACTTTAATAAAGATTAAATAATATACAATGAAGACTATGCAGTGTTGATTTTTTAATATCTGTAGCTGAATAGGGAATACCTGAAAACTTTTATCTGTACTATATTTTGTTTATCTATGCTTGTATTTATTTGTTATATATTATTTGAGATTCACTCCCCTACAAAATCCCCCTAATCAATCCAAACAAACCTGTTAAATCATCTGGTGAAATTGTATTACCATCACAATATATATCACAGAAATACAAAATATCGTAAAATCAGATGTTTCCAATATCGCGCAGCCCTAATTCAAGTATACAGATAATTGTTAAACTAATTTCCATGGCTTTTCCAAAACTTTGTAGTTTTCTTCTGTATTTTCAAAACTTTTCCAGGCCTGGAAAATGCCATGTCAAAATTCCATGACTTTTCCAGGTTTTCCATGACCATATGAACTCTGTATCAACCATGTGAAATTGCCTTTTCATGATGGTATCTAACTACACGCGATGTGACGATTCCAGCAACAAGCAATTTGGCTGCTTGCACCATATACATGACACGACAGAAGCATTTAAATACCAGCAATATGGTAAGAGTTATAATGTAATTAATAACAATTAAAACCTATTTAACATTATTAAGAATACATTGGCTGAGTGACTGTTATTGGTTTCCCTCAGTTCTGACTTTGATTTTCAAACCATTTGCTAGTTATTTTATTTTCAAGATCTGAGGTAAACTATCTGCTGCTGTTGCGTAAAAGTCACATAAAATGGCACTCAAAGTATTTAACGCTGAATAAAGCACATAATATGTACCTGAGGTGATAACTGTCATATGCCTTGTTTTCACTGAGTGGTACAGTACGGTACAGTACGGTTTGGTATGGTTCCCTTTTGGTGGGTGTGGTGTATGACAGAAAATTGCAGTCATTCTCACTCGAAACGATGTCAAATTTAAGCAGTACATGTCGTTCACATATCATATGAGAAGCACTTCTCACAAAACAGATGCTTTGTACACATAAATACTTGTGTATAAATGTCCATTTCTATAAACAGGATTTGATCATAACTGCAGATCAATGAAAACAGTGCAAAATAGCCTAGTGTAACATCTTCAATTATATAAAATAAATAAATAAATAAATAAATGCAACTTATCAACAAATACAGACCCTTACAGTCTCCAAAACGTTACCAATTACAGAAAGACTACAAACAGCAATTATTTAGGGCTCTATTTTAACGATCTAGGCGCAAAGTCCAAAATGCAGGACGCAAAAGCATTAAGGGCGTGTCCAAATCCATTTTTGCTATTTTAAGGACGGAAAAATACGCTCTGTAAGTAGAAAAACTGAACGCTTTGCTAGCGAGAAAACAGTCAAACAGACCATCTGTAGGGCGAGAATGAGAGCTGAGCCTCCTCCAATCGGCCTTTACTTTCACTTTCTCTCTTTTGTGCATAAGGAAACGTGTTGTATGCACAGACATCGATTAGCCTACATAACTAATTTAGTTTGTTAAGCACAAAAATTTGTTCCAAAACTATTTCTAAATTAAGTTCTAATTTCCAGCAAACGAATAAACGAACAATAATAACGAAGTGTGCTCAAAAAACTGAGCTATATCCAAACACATGTGCGATGCCCCATATGGTCTAAAACCTGACAGGTGGACAAATCTAAGCTTGTTGTTAATAAAACAAATATAAATATGCATATAATAAATAATACTGTTAATAATATTAACATTAATCAAAAGCAAGTTGCCATGAATAAACTGAAAAAGCCCCCTCGAGATAAAGAAGGCATGAAGGCAGTGGTTTTTATATTTATGCTTAAAGTGATAATTATTGTAATATTTTCATCCTTTAATACTTTTTAATTTGTAAAGATATTTGTGTATTGCTGTACATCCTGTGTGTATTAAGCAAGGTGTAACCAAGGCACACAACTAATGCGCTTTGCGTTGGACTTTAGACCTGCTCTCAGCTGGTCTATTGCTCAGTCTATTTTAGTTCCTCAAAATAGCAATGCACCAGCAATGCACCTTAACACACCTCCTTTATAGACCAGAACGCCTATGGGCGCACATGAGCACAAATGCATTTGCTATTTAAACAGTGTGGTGAAAAACGTCAAAATGACACTTGCGTCGAGCTGAAAATAGTAAATAACATTTGCGTCGCGCCTTGCGTCGAGTGTATGATAGGGCCCTTAGTCCTTATTTGAGTTCAAAAACAACACAAAACATACAATCAGTGCAAACCTTTCATCTGTATCTTTATTCTTCACCAGCACATGTAGAAAGTAATTCCGTCATTCTGAGTTCATAATAGTCCAAATGGCAAAGCTAATAATTAAGCATGGCAGTTTGTTCATGTTTTAGGAAAGCGGTTTCAGAAGCACTTTAATAATCAGCCGCACGTTATTATTATAAGCTCAAGAAGTTTGTTACCACTTGCGAGAGCTCAGGTCGACTTTGGCTCACTATTATATGTATATATTATTACGGTGTAATGTCTCGGCTGTGTATTTAAAAAAGACGCTTCCTTTGTTTTCATTCTCCTGGCTTGTGCATGCGCTAGTGACGTTCCTCTGTAAACCAATAGCGTTCAGATGCGCGTCTGGCTCCGCCTTTTGGTACCCTTTTGTTGTGGATACCCTTTGGAAAGGGTACACAAAAAGTGGTATGGTACGGTTGCATTTTTGGTACCTTTTGACAGTGGAAACAGCCATAAAGGCATAATGAACTGTACCGTACAACTCAGTGGAAACTGGACTATATTGGTTTATTCTGTTGTTTTGCCATGACATTGCGGAAATAGAAACTTTATGCATCACTGTCGCAGATGGTTAGGACAAAAAAGTTTGTTTTAACATGAAAAAGACACCTTTTATCACATGCAGCGGCACTGTATCACATTTAGTTATATCGCAGTGTTATATCTGTAAAGTTGGGATTATAGGTGACCACATTGTGGAGTCTCTGCGGTTTAATTGTTGAAGCTTGTAATGTTTATAGCTAGGGCTGTGCGGTTTGGGGAATATATCTTATTGTGATTTTTTTAACAGATATTGCGATTCCGAAATGATTTGCGATTTAATTTTGTAGTCAAGCTTCAGCTTAATATTCTGTATCGTAGCTTCTTACTGATAAAATGCAGTGAGTGTTAGTTAAAAAAAGAACTGAAAAGATGTTTACTTAAACATTTATTCAAATTTGTTTTTAAACAATCAGAAATTAAACACTACTTTTTCTCTAGAGCAAACAGTAGTGATTGATGGCTTTAGTTATCTCCTGGTGCCGTTGTGATGTTTTTTCATATGGTGTAACAGCTGCAAACAGCTCTGAAACTGTACTTTGCTGTTGCTAGCTACTAGATTGAGTGTCACTGGCAGTTCTTTCAGTTGAATTTTTTTAGCAAGATACTCCTCATATAGCCGTCTGTAGTGCTTTTTAGGTGCTGGTTGTTGTATTTTCTCTTGCTGTGGCAACAATTCTGCAACAGCTTATACAAATGACCGTTTTTTATTCGCTGTCTGTGACTTTGAAACCAAAATATTCCCATATAACAGACATGCTGTTTTTCTTTGATATAAATTCATTTATTAATGCTTCTGCAGCAGCAGACGCCATCATCCCACTTGTCTGCGCTTTCCTTTTTGTTTGTTTTATTGTGGGCGTTTTGCATAGTTTAGTTGCGCAGTTCTGGTTTACACAATGAAGATGATACAGTTTTATTTTACATTTGATTTTTCAATCATGTCTAAACACGGTTAATCGCTAGAAAATAATAAAGTGCTTCATTTCACTTGTATTTATGCTATTCTGTTTATCTATGCTTGTATTTTATTTATTATTATTTATGCAAATACGCTCGCCTACAAAATCATCCCAATCAATGTCAAATTATGAATTGTTTCAAAAAAGAGCTCAAAATCAACTAATGAAACTGTATTTTTAATCACAATATATAATTGCAAAACAACAAAACATTGCAAAACCTCAAAGTATCATGCCGCCCTACTGTAAAGCTTTGAAAAGAGCTTTGTTTTCATGGTCATCTTCAGTAACAATCATTAGTTCTACCTGTTGCTGAGCGTACTGCATTCCTCCGATGCCAACTTGCCCACGGCTCTGCATTCCCATTGGATATCGGTGAGCAGTGGGTGATCCGTAAGGCTGTCCAGCATAAGTTCCACCTTGCTGAGAGTAGGGACTGTTCCCCATCCCATACATCTGAGAACGCTTCATGGTCATAGGGTCCATAGTTGCCACCTGTTAAGAGTGATGTCAACACTTTAGCATGAGGAACATCGACAGTGATTTCCAATGAACGCATTTATGTGACTATTATGGCCGAGCAGACTGGAATACAAATAGTAATCATAAGGTTGAGCGGTTCGGTAAATGGAGAGATTCAGGGCAATGTGCCATCGACTGATATTGGGGGGTGAGTGGGGGGTGGGTTCAGGTTTTCTCTCAAGTGTCTCATCTTTGCCAGAAAAGACTGAGAGCCATCCAAGCTAATCTTCTCATGTCACTGCCAAATTCAGGCCAATTGAAGCAGCACTTACAGAAAATGTGACCAATTTGAGAAAGCCTGGGAGGCCACTATAAATGAACATTTTAAGCGTCAGCAGTCATGCCAGAGTGCTTTGCAGTCACGCACACACACACACACACTTACACACACAGACACATTTACGCTGACTAGAAAACTATATTGTCAAAATGCTCTAGTTAAAGGAAAAGGAGGCTTCTGCCGGTCTCAAAAGTTAGTTTCGTTAAAGGTTATTAATCACTGAATGTTTATAGTGTTGTCTATATAGTGTTATCTATATACTGTTAGTTTCTATAGTGTTGTCACAAGTTGATGATACTGGAATTTCTAACTTTGATTTGATACCTTGAAAAATATCAATATCCGATTCAATTTTCGATATATACACCCCTCAAACACACACAAATCAAGTGCTGAGTATTGTTTATATGGTGCTATCTCTATAGTGTAATGCTATCTCTATATAGTGTTATCTCTATAGTGTTATCTTTATAGTTAGTTTCGATAGTGTTGTCATAGTCGACAAAAATGAAATTTCTAACTTTTGATATGATACCTTAAAAAATATTGATATATGATATAATTTTTAATATATACACCACTCACACACACATCCAATGCTGAGTATTGTTTATATGGTGCTACCTTTATAGTATAGTGCTATCTCTATAGTGTAGTGCCATCTATATATAGTGTTATCTCTATAGTGTTATCTATACAGTTAGTTTCCATAGTGTTGTCACAAGTCATGACAATACTGGAATATTTAACTTTGATATGATCCCTCGGAAAACATCAATATACAATACCATTTTCGATATATATACACCCCTCACACACACACCCAGTGGTGAATATTGTTTTATAGTGCTACCTTTATAATATAGTGCTACCTCTATAGTGTAATCTATATAGTTAGTTTCAATAGTGTTGACACAAGTCATGACGATACTGGAATTTCTTTGATAAGATACCTTGAAAAATATCAATATACAATACCATTTTCGATATATATATATATATATATATATATATACACCACTTACACACACACATCCAGTGCTGAGTATTGTTTATAAGGTGCTATCTCTATACTGTAGTGCCATCTCTATAGTATTATATACATAGTTTCGATAGTGTTGTCACGAGTCATGACGATACTGGAATTTCTAACTCCTTGAAAAATAGTGATATCCGATACTATTTTTGATATATACACCCCTCACACACACACACACACACACACACACACACACACACACACACACACACACACA
>CAIGQZ010033183.1:1045436-1065128 GCA_903798205.1 Danio tinwini
CACACACACACACACACACACACACACACACACACACACCTAATAAAATCCCTAAATTTATAAATATGTTGCTTTGGAGCTGTTTCATTGTAAACAAACAGTTAAATGGTCAGTAATAGATTTTATTATTATTATTTACAAAATAAAAAAATGTAAACATTAGCAGCAAATACATTAGCAAACAGTTCAGCTTAATAAAATGTATAGCTATTATAATGAAATATAACCAAGCTATCAAATCTCTTTAGCCGTTTCTTCACTGTATAACTGACACATTCTGATTAAAGAGCAACGAATGAATCTCTTAATTAGATTTTTTTCGTTTGATTACATTAAATAACAGGTGTCACTTTAAAAACGCACACATCTAACATTATAAAGAAAGCATTCGATTGCTTTCCTAACTTTTTATGCTCATTTAGGACTAAATTAGTTGTGCTTGAAAAAACCCACCAAGATCGACATCTTTAGATATTATTATGTTTAATTATGTGTATATGTCTGTTTAAACACGCACCCAAACCCAGACTTTCGCTCCGTTTCAAATCGCATGTACAGAATCTGTTTGGAAAACAGCACTGCCATATGACTGTTTTGAGGATTGCATATGAAGGGGAGACGGCACCTGTAATAAAAGGAAAGGGAATTCCGCCGTTTTTATATTTACTTTAAAGTGTTTTCATACCTAAACAAAGCGAAAGCACAGAACAGACTCACTTTTAAGAGCAAAGGTCGGCCCCTGGTGGTTTGGCGGTATGGGTTGCGTATAGGGAGGATCGGCTCTTTAATGTTTATTGCCACCCTTCAGAGAAAGACTGAAAATACGGGAGAAAATACAGGAAAATACCTTTACGGGATAATAGCGGGATAGAACTGTAAAATAAGGGTGAATCCCGGCAAAAACGGTAAGGTTGACAGGTATGGGTTAAATGGATGTAAGCCTTTTCTAGGCTCTGAAAAGAATTGGGTGGTTTTTTTTTAGAATTTATTTAATTAATTTGTAATTAGGAAGAGATCACATTTGTCATTCATGAATAAGTTTAGAGTTTTGATTCAATCTGGATTATCCTGAAGTCATTATATCCAGTAGATTATGTGGAACCTGCTGTTGTTAAATACACGTTCTTACAACGCACAGTTTGCACACAGCATAAGACATAAGATGTTTTGTCATGCAGGGTGACAAATCACAAAAAAAGCAGCACAGAAACAGCACCTGATGTGGCTTAGCCCTAACATATATTCTTCAGAAATGTTTTGTGTGTAATGTTATTAAATTATGAAACAGAATCATGAATAAATTAATGGAATAAAAAATAATCTGTCTTGATCATTAAAGGTTACCTATATGATGTTACCTGGTAAATGCACTGTAAAAAGCAATACGATACTTAAAAAAAAAGTGATTAAACCCGTTATAATAGGATTTCAGCTGACTTAATTTTGCACATTTCTACGCTTAATTTTATGTTAAGAAGTTTATATAAGTCAACTGTTTTAAAAGCCACAGGTTTACTCACCTTTTTAGGTAAGGTTAACTAATTGCTCCTTACGCTGTGGTTTCACTAAATAAAACCATTAAACCATGGTTATTGCAATTAATCACTCATGGCTTTGCTACACTATACATAATGTAATAGTAACAATTATAGTAATAAAATGGGGATTATTTAAGTAGCTAGTAATCAATCTGCCAAAATCATGATTACTGCACTTTTTAAGGTAACTAATCAATGGTGTTTTTATAAGGGTTTAAAAATAAAGTAAATATATAACAGCCACAGCCTTAAAGAGATAGTTCACCCACAAATGAAAATGATATTTTACTCATCCTTCACTTGTTCAAAACCTATTTGAAATTCTTTTTTCTGTTGAACACAAAAGAAGATATTTAGAAGAAAGCTGAAAAAGGGTAACAACTGATGTCCACATATATATACTGGAGAAAGACTTTTTATGGGAAAATACTGTGAACATTTTCTTCATTAATCTGAAAAGCAAACAAATATTAGTATTTATATACAGTATTATATATAAACACAGTTAATTAATGTAGGCTTCGTAATTACTCATTTTAATTATTAATTACATTACATCATTAATGCTGTAAAAGGAACCTTATGAAATGGAAAAACACTAGCTGTGCATAAACCCCATTGAATACTAGCTTAGGCTTACCACTTAACAAGATCACTGTAGTTCGTCCACTCCGCTTAAATGTTGCCTGCTTATTTAAGACAATAAAAATGATAAACTGTTAATGCCTACCACTGAACATGCTCACTGTTGATCTGCTCCTTCAAAATGTCGTCTGATCACTGCTGTTGTTAAGATTCAAATGCGAACATCTCAATCAAATCTGCATAATTGAGTGAATTTTCTTAAAATAACCGTGAAGCCATCTTTCCTCAATTTTTTCTCAAATTAAGCCTAATAATTGCACTGGTTTGCTTAAAAAATAAGTGAAATTTATCTCTTGATTTTATTAGCAAAATGTTCTCAATATTTTATAATAAATCCAGAATATACATTTTTTAAAGAAAACTTTTAATGACCACATACATTTTTTTAATGAAAATTAATTGATTCATTTTTTACAGTGTAGAAAACACCCATACACTCTTGCATTCACACACACTATACGGCCAACTTAGCTTATTCAATTCACCTGTAATGCATGTCTTTGAACTTGTGGGGGAAACCAGGGCACCAGGAATAACCAACGCAATTATGGGGAGAACATGCAAACTTCACACAGAAATGGCAACTGACCCAGCCAAGGCTCGAACCAGTGACCTTTTTGCTGTGAGGCGATCATGCTACCCATTGTGCCACCATGACGCCCTTCTATTTTTATATTAATAATAATAATAGCTTAAAAAAATAATAATTATTATTATTGCAGCAGTTATTATTGTTGATTTAAATGTCAAAATTCAAGGGTCTAATGAGGTGACAGAAAATGTAGTTATTCTCCTAAAATAATTAGCAATCTCATAATTGTACATGCCTGTGCATCTTTTTGTCTCTTTTTTCCTCTGTTGTGGCTCATTTGTATTTTACACTTCAAAACTACTTTTACGTTTTTATATTTTTTTCCAATTTCCCAGTCAGTTTCTGACTGCAAGCTAAATTTGATACTTTTTAACATTTAAATTTTAAACATTTAGGCTCTAATCAATAATATGTAATCATAGTAATTGCCACAAAAAACACATATCATTCTAAAAGCACAAATATTAAAAGTAAATATTAAGTAAATGAACATGCATCTCATTTTCTGGTCTTTACCATTGTCCTATTGTCACAAAAACACGTGGTTCCTTTAAGTGCTGGCTTTTAGAAGAGTAACTCTTATTTTGGAATTTGAGTTCCTCTAATAACTTTCAAAGTGCTCCAAGGTCTTAGTGTAAGGAAAACAGTGACTCCAGAACCTCAATGCTGACAAAACGTCCTTTAAGGATCCCAAGTACTGCAAAGACTTTCAGTGGTTCCTCAAGAAACCCCTTTTTGAGAGAAAGATCTTTGAGGTACTTTAAATACATTTTAAAGTTCATTGAGTACTCAGGGTTTTTGACGCACCTTTACTTTTAACAGTGTAGGGCAAACAAATACTATGGAAAAAATGCTGGCTGGCACCCTTACACTCATAGTTTTTCCCCTACACTCTCAGAAATAAGAGAGCTGACACTGGATTCTAGTGGTACCTTTTTAAAAGGTACACATTTGTACCTGAAGGTTATTTATAGACCATTTCAATGTGGTCATGCAGTGGCCAATGTACATTTCCTGCTTGCTATCAAACTATTTCATAACTAGCAAGAGGCAATCCAATTATAACTTAATGTTAAAACAGCTATTATAACATTTATCAATATGTGGCTCTTTTTGGATTCAGTAAATTTGTTGGGAAAAACTCAAAAAGTTAAGGTAACTCAAACCATTTGAGGAAACTGATTGCAACAAACCATTTAAGTTCAAAAACTAATCCTAATGAGTACTGTGAACTTAATCTAGTTGAGTAAACAAAGCAATCTGAGCACAGTAAAACCTAATAAATGAAGGGAACTCAAACCAACTGAGTACTGTAAAACACAATAAGTTAAGGCAACTCAAACTGTTTGAGGAAACCGATCGCAACAAACCATTTGAGTAAAAAAAACTAATCTATATCAGTACTGTGAACCTACTCCTTTTAAGTTGAAGTAATGAGGTATTTAATTAACTCACTTCAACACTAAGTTCAAAACTATTTTCAAATGAGTAGAAATAACTTTCCGTAAATTTTGAGTTAACTACACTCATTTCATTTGATAAAGTTGACTGTTGGGTTTTACCAACACAATCGGCAATTCGTAACTTTTTTATGTAATGGCTAATTCGTATCTAATTCGTACAATTTAGTACGATTTGTTCATCACCCAATGGCGGTTGGGTTTAGGAGCGGGGTTGGGTGCCAAGCCTCCACAACTCAACTCCTACGAATTGGTACAAATTAGCCACTAAACTGACAAAATGTAAAATACGTATGTTTCCTTGTGAGGCTGGGTTTTACAGTGTAGGTACCAATATCCTTTGGGTACAAATGTGTACCTTGTGAAAAGGTTTTGCCACAGTGACAGATCTCATACATTTATTTCTGAGTGTGTTTTATTGAGTTCCATCAGCCAGCATTCTTCAAAACATATATTCCTTTGTTCAACAGAAGAAAGAAACTCAGAAAGGTTTAAAATCGCACGAAGCAGAGTACATAATCAGGGAATTTACATTTTTTGATGATCTATCCCTTTAAAATCATTTTTTTCTTTAATGATTGCTGATCTTTCTACAGTCTTCAGGAATATTTTTCATATTTCGGATTTCCTAAATCATCCACCCATCTCAGAGAGCAGCAGATCCATGTCGGATTTTCCTAAGCGCCGCGGAATTGGTCTCAATCCATTTCTCTGCAGCCCAGCACATCACACAGATATAAACTGAATCACAAGATAAATCATTCTGTGCTCTAGACAGATCTTACACTGTGTACAATCACTATATTATGAGTTTGGTAATACAATTTTATGGTATTTTAGTTAAACAACACCAACAGCAAATATATATGCAACACCAAACCCTGTCACTTGCAGGTTTGAATCTCCCCGTTAACACTACAAACCTAAATCTTTGCCCTCAAGCAGTATATTCCCGGAATATTGCTTAAACTGCTATATTTCTGGAATGACAGCTGTTAATGGTGTGATATGTGCATGGTGGAGAGGCAGATCGACTCTGGGGATGGATCGGCCTGTTCAGCATGAGCAGGATGTGAAAGGACCTCCCCCAGCACCAGTGGCAGCAGCTCAAGCACAGAAACTGGGTCAGACGAGGAAAAAACACACACACACACACACACACACACACATATTCAGGCAGTCAGGCTGAGCTCCAGAGTGATGCTGTGACACTGCTGGGTTTTCTTCACAATAGAAAGGCAACACATTCTGATACAAAATAGTAAATGATGGAAAGTCTTACCATTTTAAGGACACACGTTTGATCGAATGAAATTCTGAAGACAGTCATCAGCTACCAATTAGTTCTATTACTATTTAAAGTCTGCTTGAAATCTAAATTTATGTTTATTTTGCTAGCTCACGTTGTTATTCTTAAAGTGAATAATCCTTGTTGACGTCAA
This sequence comes from Danio tinwini, assembly GCA_903798205.1. NCBI lineage: Eukaryota > Metazoa > Chordata > Actinopteri > Cypriniformes > Danionidae > Danio > Danio tinwini. The sequence continues at coordinate 1,051,114 of CAIGQZ010033183.1, forward strand.
CCTGAGTGCTTCCATAGCAACTGCATATTAATGCCTAATTTTACCGTTGGTTTGCTATGAGGGAATGATGCCTAAAAGAAAGCTGTGCGCTCTAATGTTCCATTTAGGTTTATCTTCCTTACACTGGATGCCTGTTAAGTTTTGTATTGATTTTAAAATATTACTTCTTACCTATAAAGCTTTAAATAATCTAAACATAATAAAAATATATCTATATAATGCAACCTCCTGTCCCGCTACAATCTAACCAGCTCTTTAAGATCTCAAACTCAGGGCTTCTGGTAGTACCTAGAATAGCAAAGTTGAATAAAGGAGGTCGAGCCTTCTCATTTATGGCTCCTAAGTTCTGGAATAGCCTTCCTGATAATGTCTGAGGCTTGAATGAATGTTCTTTATTTAGTTTAGTTTCTTACTATCTTTTGTTTATTCACCAAAAATCTCAACCCAGGCTATTTCTGATTACGTATCCCTATATACATTTCTGGAGAGTGCCAAATACCACCAGAGGCTGCTGTGTACGCTTTTTGAGATCTCAAATATCTCTTGCTAGTGCCATTCGTGCCTGCTGTTCTCGCGTAAATCGACCAGAGGCCGCTGTCGACTGATCGAATGACCCACCCTCTTCCTTCAATAAACTGTTTTAAAAAGCACTGATTGACCAGCGCCCACCCACTACCCTAAAACCAAACTACAGTGTTTTCAAAAGCAATCCAGAAAAAGAAAAGTCCTCGCGGCAGCCTTATTTTTACCACATTCTCACTGTAGTTACTTGTTTATTAAATTTTTTTTGGCTTTTGTTTTTGTCATACCTGTTTTCTGTAACTTTTTTCACCGGACTCGAATCCCGTTGTTGTGGTCAACTCCTCTCTGCGCATACGCAAGACGGACATGGCGAGCTACTGGACAAACTGGTAACAGCGGAAAAGCCATCCACACAGAGGTAAACGACCAGCTGGTAGCGTAAAAAAGAGCATCATCATATCGGCCCATAGCATTTGTTTTAAAGACGAAATGCACCCATACGTTCCTCTGGCTACATAATTCGCGATCTCCAGAAATGTATATAGGGCTCCATTTTCAGAATTAACCTATGTTGAAAAATTTTATGAAGGATCCTACTAATCACAGGTGTGTGTGTGTGTGTGTGTGTGTGTGTGTGTGTGTGTGTGTGTGTGCGTGTGTGCGTATGTGTTTCTACAATAATAATGTCTGCTTCCCTCAATGTTATGAATTTATGTAAAAAAAAGAATTAAACCCTTATTTATTATGTTCACCTGTCCCTTGTTTAGTTTCTTGTTGTCTCAGCGCATTTAATGCCCTTACTGTTGCTCATTTTCCATACTTGCTAGATTAGATTTGCTAGTCTGTTCAAATAAACACCGCTGCTGCTAGATCCTCACATTACTCTCCTTACCACTTCACACTACTCTCCTTACCACAAACCCCTTTTTTACCATAAAATTTACATTTTGAAATCTTTGTGGTGCATTTGTTTTATAGCTACTGCATATAGCCTAAATAGATTTGTATTCTCAAAGTCTGATAGCCACACTGAAATATATACATTGGAGAGGAGAGCGCTGATTGAACTTTCTGCATTATATATATTTTTTTCTAATCTGTTGATGTATTTCCTGTAACGTTTTGTGATATATCTTCTCTCGATTTTGTATAATACTCAACTTCCTGTTAACCCCAGGAAGTTTCCCCATCATGGCCACATTTCAAACAGCAGCACAAGATGGCAGCCGTCCTTTAATAACAAGACGTGTCTCGAGCTGAAGCTGGCACAGTCCCAAACTGCATTTAGAACAAGGCACAGTGTCGCTGATTGCATTTTTCCTAATTAAGCCTCGTCTGACCTTGGCAGAGGCAAATCATTAGATTCTCATTTTAATAATCACACCGCAGCGGTTATATTCCACTGGGTCTCTGACGGCACTGGAGCAGTCTTTAAGCTCTTCTTAATTTTCTTGTTTACAAGAAGGACTTGACGTTATAGCAAGCGTAAGTAATTGTGTTGGTGGATATGATGACATAAACGACTCTCTAATTTAGGCCCACAGTGTATGTTAGCAAAACAGAAATGCTTTGACTGTAATATTTTTGTAAGCATTTGTTTTTCAGATGTATGTTGTTTGGATTCTGCAGAGGTTGGCGAATAACGATAGCATAATCATGGAATTACCTGATCGATATTAATTAGGTAATAACTTGATTTTTCTTTAGATGTGCTAATGAGTGGTTGCCTAGCAGCCAACGTTACCCATGCAAGCCACTATTCAAGGCAAGGATCTGTTTTAACCTTAATTGAAAAGCAAATCTGAAACTGTTTTCTGACATTGCGGAAATTCACACAGAAATGGAGAGTTGTTTAATTATATAATCAAGATCTACGTGGAGCTAAATTCGGAGTGTTTGAAAGTAATGCATTTTTCAATTTGCATAACCATTCAGAAATTCCACGACTGATTTATTCTGAACATACTGTATATAAAAAGAGTTCTTCTGAGGTTTTTATATAGCAGATATTAAGACGAAGACAAAATGTTTAGCCCTGCAGTGAAATTCAAATTCTTTTTCAAATATTTCCCAAGTGCTTTTTATCTGATTTTTCCAACACTTTTTAAAACATTATAGGTTTAATAAGTAATTTACTTTAGCTTTCCCATGATGACATTATATTTTACTTGTTATTTTACAAGATATTTAGCCTAAAGGGCACTTTTTTTACCCCTTTTACAAGATGTAAGATAAGATTGGTGTTTCCAGAATGTGTCTGTAATATTTCAGCTCAAAATACCCATCAGATAATTTAATATAGACTGCAGAATCTGCCGATCTTGGTGGCTGAGTTCGGTGTAGCTGTTTTTGTAGCCAGTGGCTTTAAATATAAATGAGCTGCTTCTCCCCGCCCACTGTCCCCACGTGCATCTGCTTCATGCGTTGTCAGATAAACAGCAGTCAGTGATAGAGACAGACATGAATGAAGCTGAAATACAGCTTAGTCAAAAATACCAAGTAAGTTAATTTGATGTATTTGTGATGGAATTTATTCAAGCTTTTCTGAAACGATGAGACACACACACAAATGCTGTTTGCAGTGCACACACACACATTAGTGTTTACTGACACCACATACATACATAGCGATTTACTGTCTTTATTACAAACATGCACTGGTTTAAAAATGTTATAAACTTATAAAAATCATAGAGAGTTGTGACAAATATTTTAATCCCAGTGTATTTGCAAAAAAGTGTACTCTGGACATGTGTATACATGTTATTATAGAAACATGACTCCTGTCAGTCAATTCGGTGGGCGGGGAAAACTGCACTCCAGCGTCACGTTGTGGTGGGCCTCAAAATCCCTGGGATTTGGATCCTATTGTAACATCAGAAATTTAAAAAAAGAGACTTCTTGTGTTTCTGACACTCCAATATGACAGTGGACACACTATACCTACACACAGTTCTGTCCAAACTGCTTAGAAAAGATGATTTTCATCATAGGTACCCTTTAAAGTGCAATTTAAAGGCTAAACTACAGGTTAAGCAAGTTAAATTAATTAGTCAAGTCTGATTAATTAGTCAAGACATGTTTTGTTTTCTGTAGCCAACATTTCACAGTGGGCTAATAATATTGACCTTAGCAGTTTTTACATTTATTTTTTACATATATTTTATACCACCCAAACTTAAAAAACAAGACTTTCTCCAGAAGAAAAAAACGTAATAGGAAATACTGTGGAAAAACATCACTTGGGAAATATTTTAGGCTAACTTTTAATTCTAAAAAAATATTTTAATTCTTTTAATTTTAGGAGACTGAAAGTCTTGATGAATCTAGCCATTCTCAGGTGTGTATATAAGATTGTCTCCCGTAATAATGCCTGCTACCTTTCATGATATGAATATAGGCAAAAATGAAGAATATCACAAAAAGAATAAAACTTTTATTTTTTTTTTTTTTAATGAAATAGTCACTTTCAGGGAAGCCAGTTCTGTAGAAATAAAATGGTAGTTTTATTTACTGTATTTGGTGTTTAAAAGTCTGAACATGATATTTGCAAGATACTGACTGGTCTGATATTTTCACTACAGAAATTTGCTTTAATATGTCTGAATAAATATAACAGGTTTTCTCCTTGCTTTGGTCTGAACAATTTGCTTATTGTTGACATCAGATTACTACAGATTACTCACAAGCATAGTTTATATAGTTTGGCCAAAAATGAATTGCATATTGTTAATTAAGACTGACGAGTTGATTCTCACTTAAACTGTTAAAATCTTTACAACATTTCAAAACATTTTCATTGTGTAAGACATCACGCCAAAACAATTCATCCAGTTATGAAAAATTTATATACATGCATTTGTATTCCATAAATATCACTGACATATGTGATGTCTGATAAATTGTCAAATGACCAAATGAGTGTTTTTTTTTTTTAAATAAAACTTTAGTTTCCATGGTCGACTGTCATGGTGAACAAAACAACTAAACATTTCGATAAGTGTGGCTTACATGATGACAAAAATACTTACGGATATGATAACTAGGTTTTGAAGTATGAATGAAAAGTTTGATTGAGCAACTACATATGCAGACAGGGAAGAAAGTTCAGAATTTCCAGTAACAGTTGTGACATTTGCACTCACAGTTTAGAGAAAATGAGATATATGCACACAGACTTTTAATTTTAGCCAGCCAGCCAGCCTCAGGGCTTCCGGTTAATTGGCATCCCATACAAAATCAGTGTTTAAGATTTGATTTATTTAAAAAACAGCGACCTTTCCTGTCTGGCTGAGATACGATATAAAGTGGGTATCGGACCAAACAAGAAGCACTGCATTAAGTGATATTTTTCCATGCCATGTTTTTAAAATATGGAAATTAATTTTACTCCAGTATTTTCAATGGAATTTCTGCGCTAGCCTGCAGCTAATGGCAGCGCCTGCGTTTAAGCGATCTTTCGTCTCTTTTTATGCTTTAACAACCAAATGGATGCTTTAGTCTATTTAACTGATTATATTTGAATTACATTACAACATCAATGCTGTATAATGAACCTTAGGAAATTGAAAACATTCACATAAACCTTTCACTGGAAGATCATCATTGGCTGAAAAACATTGAGAAAAAACTGTAAAACATTATTATTTGTGGAGAAAGTGTGTGGATTATTCTATGCAAGTACAAAGCTATCAATCTAAAGTCAATATTTATAATTTTAGAAATTTTATTATGATCTTGTGGATAGCATGCAGCAATTTATGCAAATCTAGTCTTATTAGTTGTATATTTTTATTGGATACCCCAAAAGTCTAAAAAAAAAAACAGGCACATGCCCGTTTTCTCTCACGAAATTTTCTCTCAGAGCAAATAAAAAAATATGTTCCCTTCCAAAATATGCAGAAAGTACATACACAGAAAAAAAGTTTTTTATTTCTCCCACCAATAGCACCTAGATCTGCTTGTAAACATCAAATCACAGTTCAAGCTTGTGACTTTATTATTGACAATTTTAAAATAGCTCTTAAATATGTCCAGCCCATACTTGTTTTTAAATGCGAAATGCATAAACAAAAAACTGCACACCATTTCATACGGTCTTTAAAGTGATAGTTCAGCCAAAACTGACAATTCTGTCATCATTTACTCACCCTTTATTTATCACAAACTTGTCGGAGTTTCTTTTTTTCCAATAAAAGAAAGATATTGGAAGTCAATGGTTACCAAGACGGTAATATTAGGTTAGATTTAGGTTGTGACGTCAGATGACCAAAATTCAATGTCTAATTAGTATCTAAGGACAATATTATTTTGACGTCCACACTCAAAAAAAAATTTTTTTTTTTGCTTGTTTAAACTACTTCATTAAAATGAGCTGAAACAACACATTTCCTAATATTTCATTGGGACAATTTAATTTTTTTATGTTCAATCCACATAAAACTGTGAAAGGTGCCGTATGTAAGTTTGACACCCAGTGGTTGAACTAGGTATTGCGCTCCTGGATCAAAACAAACACAAAATAAAAGCAACAACGCGCAATAGAGGGAATATTTTGCATACTAAAAGGAGTTTTGGTTCTAACCAACACCTCGAATTGAAAAGGCTTCTATTTCTCACACACTGAAAAAAATGATGCCTGCAAAACTGTTGCAAACAATTTGATTGTGTTGAATTTAAACAAATTAAATTTAATAAAATTCTACTTAATTTTTTGCTTAAATTCAGCCCAGATAAATTGTTTACAGTCACTTAATGTAAAAAAAATTAGTAAATCCAAGGAATCATCTCTAAATGATTTTTTTCAGTGCAGCTAAACATGTGAAACCTATGACAGTGATTAACCTTGTGTGTTTTATTCAGTGCTAAATGCTAACAATGTAAGTTTGAATAGATTCTAAACCTTAGAGTTTTGTGAGTAAGTGCATATTCTGTGCTTCTGAATGGCTGTATTTAAATTTCTGTCGTGTTTCGTCTGGTGCAAACAGCCAAATTGCTCATCACTACGTACGTATCTCGTCACAAAGCGTGTTGTTAGGACACGCGGTTATAATGTAACCTGCTCACCTAATGTTTACGTTCGTAATCTTTATATCATTTGCTCATTAATAACCTCATGTGGAACTGAATCTGTCTCATTTTGATGTCTGATACTGTCCATTTCGGTCACGGACGCATGCTTTCAGAGCCTTTCTGAATAAATGAATGAAATACGCTGTTTTCCAACAAGGTAACCCGAGTTGCTGAAATATAATTGGCTAAACTGGCATTGTGCAGGTTAAATTTACCTAAACAAAGACAGCGTTTCGGCATGAAAAAAAACATTTTCAAAGCAGAATATCTGACTTCAGCATTGTTTTTCAGTTAAACAAGTATGTTCACTTAGGATGTTTCTTAAATATCTGCACACATATTATGGTATTTTTATGCTTTAGAAGAGTCAAAAACGTACATACAGCACCTTTAAGTTAAGTTAACTTAATCGATTTGTGTTGGGTCAACATGAATGAATTATGTGGAACCCTGCATTTTTTACAGTGCAATAACAATAATGACTTGATATTTGGTTGATTTTAGGTGTTGGAAAGTGACCAAAATCCAACGTCGAGCCAACATCTTAAACCAACATCATATTGACATCAAATACTGACATTTGTTAGTCAGGTACGGCAACAAAAATCCAATGTCTGATTGACGTCATAGTGGTAAGTCCACATAATGTCAAGCTGTACCATCATTAGACGTTAATATTTGGTTGATTTTAGGTTGGACATTGATGTCGGCCTGACGTTGGGTTCTGACGTCAACCAGATTTCCAAACAAAATGCAACGTCCCCGCAACATCTTGTTTTTTTGCCAACATTCCTCAGAACATCTTCCTTTGTGTTTAACAGAAGAAATTTAAACAGGCTTGGAAGGGGAGTGCGAGTAAATAAGGACATAATTTTATTTTTAGGGCGAACTGTCCTTTTTTTAATGCCTTATCATAAAAGCAGACCATATTTTATATTACAAAAACACAACAACATATTAAGTTCTTTATAAGCGGTAACACGGATTTTCTTAATGTTTGTGTATATTATTGGTGCACTGTTTAAAACAAAAACTCTTAAAACATACTGTTGTGGTAATTACCTGTTCGTTTTCCATTAAAAACAAATCTTGATTGAGGATGGTCTCAACTTAAATTCAGGTTGAGGGCTGTGTTTTCTCCCCCTTTTCCCCTTTTTGTTGCTTGTTTTATGACACTTACTACTATAAAAAATAAGGAAACTATGAATGTATGCTAAATTGATTGACTAAATTTCAAGAAAAAAAATCAAGAAAAAAACTATTGCTTAGCTGGTGTTGGTAAAGCTGCCATACAGTGAATCACATTCTGACATTCACTAAATTGAACTAAATCCTCAATGAACTAACTAGAACAAAACCAGCATTCTGTGGCACTGAATGAGCCTCATGAACTAAGATGAATTTTCATACCATACTTTTCATAGCTGCAGAATTTTCATAGCTGCTGATTTTTTGGATTTGCCTATTTTCTTTGAAAAAGCTGCTCCGGCGCAATTTGTAGCCTGCTGTGTATAAATAGCTACAAAGAAATACTTCATTGGACCTATATACAATTTGTGGAACATTAGTAGAAAATATAACATTATAAAAACATTATAAACATTTTGAGCTGGCCACAGGAGAATTGGTCTCTCCGAATGAACCCGGTTTTTCGTTTTATTTTCTCCATTTCTGTTTTTGAGTTTGGGTTAGTTGCCACTGTCGCATTTGGCTTGCTATAGTGTACTATTTTCCTGCCTAGTATATCTCCAAAGCTGCTTTGACACAACTGCCAGACACACGTGCTGTAGAAATAAAGATGACTTGACAATTGTCTTTTCATTTGCTGTTCAAAAACGGTTAGAGATATCTGTGAAAATCAGCCTGCTGTTTTTGTGTAACGCAGACCATGTCGGTCACAATGCAAACTTTTAAGCAGTACTGCCATCTTGTGGCGTTTTGCTGCATAATTTTAAAGATAACCCAGCACACATTACTTTCGCCTAACGTTCTCAACACACACTCACCGGCCACTTTATTAGGTACATCTGTTCAACTGTTCGTTAGCGCAAATTTCTAATCAGCCAATCACATGCCAGAAACTCAAGGCATTTAAGCATGTAGACATGGTCAAGACGATCTGCTGCAGTTCAAACCGAGCATCAAAATAGGGAAGAAAAATGATTTAAGTGAATTTGAACGTGGCTGTTAGTGTCAGACGGGCTGGTCTGAGAATTTCAGAAACTGCTGATTTACTGGGATTTTCCGGCACAACCACCTCTCGGGTTTACAGAGAAAGGTCCAAAAAAGAGAAAATATCCAGTGAGCGGCAGTTCTGTGGCTGCAAATGCCTTGTTGATGCCAGAGGTCAGAGGAGAATGGCCAGACTGGTTCGAGCTGATAGGAAGGCAACAGTAACTCAAATAACCACTCGTTACAACGAGGTATGCAGAAGAGCATCTCTGAATGAACAACACGTCCAACCTTGAGGCGGATGGGCTACAGCAGCAGAAGACCACACCGGGTGCCACTCCTGTCAGCTAAGAACAGGAAACTAAGGCTACAATTCGCACAGGCTCACCAAAATTTGACAATAGAAGATTGGAAAAACGTTTTCTGGTCTGATTAGTCTCAATTTCTGCTACTTATTTCGAATGGTAGGGTCAGAATTGGTCATCAACAACATGAAAGCATGGATCCATCCTGCCTTGTATCAACAGTTCAGGCTGGTGGTGGTTGTGGTGTAATGGTGTGGGGTAGGCATGGTCCGGTATAAGATTCTGACAGTATGATAACCTTGGATAAAAATATCACGGTTTGCTCTAAAATATAATCTTTTTAAATGTCTGGGGAAAAAGCTACAACTTTTTTCCCCTTTAACACTACATGTATTATTTTGAGAAACATTTAAAATAATTAACAGTAAACATGTCACGCTAAATAATTTAAATGAATCATTGACTTCATTGCTGTCTTCATTAGTTTGGAAAAACAAATATTTCTTTACAATTTAAAATGGCCTCTTTGGATATCTTTTCTGCTGAAGATACTGTTGTCCTAAAAAAAATTACCTTAGGAACGTATAGAGAAAAATTTTTATGGTTTTAAAACCTTGACTTTTCCAAACCACGGTATACCTTGAAAACGGTTATCGTCCTATGCCTAATGTGGGGGCTATTTTCTTGGCATACTTTGGGCCCATTAGTACCAACTGAGCATTGTGTCAATGCACAGCCTACCTGAGTATTGTTGCTGACCATGTCCACCCCTTTATGACCACAGTGTACCCATCTTCTGATGGCTACTTCCAGCAGGATAACACGCCATGTCATGAAGCGTGTATCATCTCAGACTGGTTTCTTGAATATGACAATGACTTCACTGTACTCAAATGGCCTCGACAGCCACCAGACCACTTTTTTCTCTATCTATATGGCCATGGTCTTCATATCACCGCTATGCAGATGGCATTTAACTCTACCTCACAATCCAGTCAGATGATCCAACAATAGCTGGTGGAATTTCTGCATGTCTGACAGACATTTGGATGAAGTTTCTTATGTTGACTTAGAAGCCTATGATGCAACTAATGGTTTTGGTGAGTGCAAAATTCTGCCAGCTGTCTGGTCTCACTCCATCACTTGACAACTGCACCAGTTCTACCACCAGTTCATCTTGGGCCATTCTCTTTTACTTCAGCCTACTGGCTTCCAATTTAATACATGGCGAGCCAGTCTAAGGCAGTCGAAGTGCATGACCTAGCCACTGAAGGTGCTGTTTACAGATGGTATCATTCAAAGGCTGGACTTTCTGATTGTTCCGAAAGTCATTCCATCTTCTATGTTTACCATCACCTTTAATTTAAAGGTGCTGTATGTAAGTTTTTGACTCTTCTAAAGCACAAAAATATCATAATATGTTTGCAGATATTTAAGAAACATTCCAAGCGAGCATACTTGTTTAACTGAAAAACAATGCTGAAGTCAGATATTCTGCCTTGAATATGATTTTTTCCGTGCCGGAACGCTGTCTTTGTTTAGGTAAATTTAACCTGCACAACACAGTTTAGCCAATTTTATTTCAGCACCCCGGGTTGCCTTGGTGGAAAACAGCGTATTTCATTCATTCTTCAAAAAGCCTCTGAAAGCATGCGTCCGTGATCGAAAATGCGGCATAGCAGACGTCAAAATGAGACAGATTCAGTTCCACATGAGGTTATTAATTAGCAAATAATATAAATATTACGAACGTAAACATTAGGTGAGCAGGCAGGCCCGGATTAAGAATTCAGACGCCCCTGAGAACAATGTCTTGTAGGGCCCCCTACAAGGCCGCACCCCTATAGTTGAATAAAAAAACAAGATTAATGTAATATTTTTTAAATAAAGTTAATCTATAATATTTAAAGTTAATATATAATATTAATCTATAATATATATTTTTATATATTATTTTAAATAAATGACATAGTACATATATTTATAGTCAACAAAGATTTACCTGATTTTAAAAGCATTTAAAGCACACTTTGATAAAAAAATACTAATTTTACTAGTGAAAATTAATGGTTTTAATATACTTGTTCAAGTTCACTGAAGCAATAGTAAAAAATTATATTTAAGAGTATTTTTATTGTATAACTTCTACAAACTTATAATGCATATGATTTGCATATAACACCTCTCCAATCCAGTTTATAAATCTGAGTCTTCCATAACACACACACTGATTATTAATTCCTACTGTCTCCCTCGTGATGAAGAAGAGTAGGCAAAAAGCACTTAATTATAAAGCTGAAAGTATCCGAAATCACACACACTGTACCAGTTCTCTCCTGTCTCTCTCCTCCTCAGGGGCTTTTTTCTGTCTCTCTCTCTCTCTCCATGAATTTGGAGAATATAGGTGAAGCAAGGCAACTAACATTGTAAATACAGATTAATTATATTAAGATGTCGCTAACATTTAACAGCAAGTGGAAAATAACTGTTTATAGAATATTTATTATTATTATTATCCTTATTAAATACCTTGTGACTCATTTTATATATTTTATTTAAAATTTTAAACAAAAACATTTGCTTTCTATTGAAAATAAATGTATTTCCAATCTGATATGTAAAGGGGGAAAAAAAGAAGAATGTGTTCATCAGACGCTGGATTCAAACCGGGTTCATAATCGATTGCCTCAAATCATGTTACCATGCGCTTTACGAGCTACACCACTCCCACCTGCTGTCTACTGCGCTCTTTAGTTATGTTGTCTCTGTAGATCAAACGACGCTGACGGGAAGCACTAAACTAGCTTATTCCAACAAGGTGCGCTATTTGCACTTAGCCTAAATAGACACTCCAAAATCAGCATTTTTTCCTTCCCTCGCAGGGGCCCCAAGTACGCACGGGCCCCTGGGCCTGTGCCCATAATGCCCATTGGTTAATCCGGCCCTGTGAGCAGGTTACATTGTAACCGCGTGTCCTAACAACACGCTTTGTAACGAGATACGCAGTGATGAGCAATTTGGCTGTTTGCACCAGACGAAACATGACAGAAATGTAAATACAGCCATTCAGAAGCACAGAATATGCACTTACGAAATGGTAAGGTTTAGAATCTATTTAATACATGTTAACCCTCTTTAACATTATTCAATGTAGATGCTGAATCACTCATATGTGTTTAGTTCTAAAGTTCAATTTCAAACGGTTTATTGTATTTTCAAGATCTGACGTGAACTATCTGCTGCTGCTTTCAGTATATGGCAATAAATGGCATGTAAAATGCCTTTCAAACTCACATTGTTAGCATTTAGCACTGAATAAAGCACCTGAGGTGATCACTGTCATAGGTTTCTGTTGTTCAGCTGTGAGAAATAGAAGCCGTTTCTATTATATCAAATCGAGGTGATGGTTAGGACGAAAACTCCTTTTACTATGAAAAATATTACTTCTGTCACATGTCGTTGCTTTTATTTAGAACACAGTTTAAATCACTCGCTCCTGTACTCAATCTGGCAACCCACGCTTGTGTTTATTTTGATCCAGGAGTGCAATACCTAGTTCAACCACTGGGTGTCAAACTTACATACTGCACCTTTAACCTTGCCAAGACTGAAATGCCAGCCTGATCTCACAAGGAAACGTAACTATTTTACATTTTTTCAGTTTAATGGCTAATTCATACAAATTCGAACGAGTTCAGTCACACAAAAATTTACGATTTTAAAAAGGAGGCATGGGACTCAACCCCACCCCTAAACCTAACCGTCATTGTGGGATGAGCAAATCGTACTAAATTGTATGAACAAGTTTGTAGGAATTCAAAAAGTTACAAATTGCCAGGCCAGTTGCAAACTGAAGAACAGGGGAAGGAGGACGGGCTGTAAATGGCCCGCGGGCCGGCAGTTTAAGACCCCTGCTTTACACTATGAAAGCATATCAGTAGCAAAATTCATTTTCATTCATTCATTTTCTTTTCGGCTTAGTCCCTTTATTAATCCAGAGTCGCCACAGTGGAATGAACCGCCAACTAATACAGCACATGTTTTACGCAGCGGATGACCTTCCAGCTGTAACCCATCACTAGGAAACATCCATACACATTCAATCACACACACACACACACACTATGGTCAATTTTAGTTTACCTAATTCCCCTATAGAGCATGTCTTTGGACTGTGGGGGACACCAGAGCACCCGGAGGAAACCCAAGCAAACACGGGGAGAACAAACTCCACACAGAAATGACAACTGACCCAGCCGAGGCTCGAACCAGCAACCTTCTTGCTGTGAGGCGACAGCACTACCCACTGTGCCACCGCGTCGCCCACCAAAATTCATTTTGAAGTGTAATATGTAAAATGGCAGTTCACTATATAAAATGGCAATGCATTTGTTTATTTAAGTTTGTATTCTCCACGAAATATAAAATTAAAATGATGAATGAAAAATTCTCAATTCATTTTGAGCCAAAAGTATAGTAAAGGTTTGTAAAAGTATAGTTCTTAAATGTTAAATCCTATTGAGGGTCCATTTTTTTCAGACCAGTCCCTTTAAAGAATCAAGGTGAAACTTCTGCTTGACATTAATTGTGCATGAATTTGTCATAAATGTTTTCACCCTCATAGTCACAGTAAAGTAATGGTATTAAAATGATAATTTGAAGAATGCTTTGGTATTAAAAATATTGCTATTAACTGACTATCACAGACATTGACAATGGTCTATAGTCTAAAATTAGGCCTGAGGAATTTATTAGTGACTTTACAAATTTTCTTTGTAGTTTATAAATAAGATAAGTAATTTATTGACTTAGCTTAAGACACCTGTTTTGAGATTTGGCTCAAAAATGTGATTGTGCTGTGTCTTATAACAAGAGGTCCGTAAAAAAAGTGTCTACTGCATTTTAAATGATAAAAATAATACAATATATATATATATATATATA
>CAIGQZ010033183.1:1079781-1095715 GCA_903798205.1 Danio tinwini
AAAAAAAGGCTATATAGATGACCAGAAATAAAAAGGCATGTTTGTTATATCGTTCATGAGCGCTGTGCAATATGACGATATCGTATGGACATAATAAAAAATCATTAAATATTATGCTCTGTCGTTTATATCGTGGACAATGCACAAAATACATTGACAATAATAACTTTTCATAATTTATATGACCGCAATATTGAAGAACTGTACATCTCACACATTTTCATTACAGAACGGATTATGTTGGTGTTAGAAAAATAAAGGTAATAGCTAAATAATATCTAAACACCATGCCTGATGTTGAAAATATCCAAACCGTTGATTGTGGTTTATGCCACTTTTGTGCCTGGCCCACCCAATCAAGAGCTTGGCTCACTCTGGCCCCACATCAGATGACAATTTTTTTGTGATGCGTTTCATAACTGTGAAAGCAGCATACATATGATGTGACCGTGAGCTTTAAAAACATGTTTTGGCAAGGCAGGTTCGTTTACAATCTTGATTAAAGTATTCCTTCTTAACAATTTTAAACCATTTAAGCTGCATTATATAAAAGAGAACCTAATTTGGCACATAGCACAGATTTCTGTGCCCATTATGCGTCTCAGTACGCATTACCAAATGCACTTCCCTGTTATATAATTTCATGCAATCGTAATTCAAACAATAAAAAGTCTTAAAGAACACAAACAGTTCAGCATCACTGAGTAGGATGTATTAGGCCAGCTTAAACATTATAGCATTGTATTATTGCATTATTGCTGTATGTAAGCTTTTGACTCTTTTAAAGCATAAAAATACCATAATATGTGTGCAGAAATTTAAGAAACATCCCAAGTGAACATACTTGTTTATCTGAAAAACAATGCTGAAGTCAGATATTCCGCTTTGAAAATGTATTTTCCGTGCCGGAACACTGTCTATGTTTATGTTCTTTTAACCCTCCCAATGCCAGTTTAGCCAATTATATTTCAGCACTCCGAGTTGGAAAACGGCGTATTTCATTCATTCATTCATTCATTCAGAAAGGCTTTGAAAGCATGCGTCTGTGACCGAAATGCGACCTCCGGTGGACAGTAGACTCCGAAATGAGACAGATTCAGTTCCACATGAGGTTATTGATTAGCAAATAATATAAATATTATGAATGTAAACATTAGGTGAGCAGGTTACATTGTAACCGCATGTCCTAACAACACGCTTCATGACGAGATGCGCAGTGATAATCAATTTGGCCGTTTGCACCAGACAAAACAAGACAGAATTTTAAATACAGCCATTCAGAAGCACAGAATATGCACTCACTCACAAAATGGTAAGGTTTATAATCTATTTAATACACATTAGCCTTCTTTACCATTATTACATGTAGATGCTGAATCCTGTGTTTAGTTCTAAAGTTTAATTTCAAGCAGTTTATTGTATTTTTAAGATCTGAGGTGAACTATCTGCTGCTGCTTTCAGCATACAGCAATAAATTTCACGTAAAATGGCATTCAAACTCACATTGTTAGCATTTAGCGCTAAATAAAGCACATGAGGTTACCTGAGGTGATCATTGTCAGTTTTCTGTTGTTCACCTGTGAGAAATAGAAGCAGTTTCTAATATATCAGTTTGAGGTGATGGTTTTGACAAAAACTCCTTTGAATATGGAAAATATTCTTTCTATCGGGTGTCGTTGCTTTTATTCAGAACACAGTTTAAATCACTCGCTCCTATCCTCAATCTGGCAACCAACGCTTCAGTTTGTTTTGATCCAGGAGTGCAATACCTAGTTTAACCACTGGGTGTCAAACTTACATACTGCACCTTTAAGTTCACTATCTGTTAATGACGCACAGTAATGGACAAATCACAGGCAGTTTCAGAAGTGAAATTCGTGCAAAGTGCAACATACTCGTGTGCTAAGGAATTTGTTGCAGTTTGTGTCAAAAAATATTTCGATACATATCCACACATAATCTTGCTTTCACTTTGCTCTCTCGCGCGCTCTCTTTCCTTGACGCGCATAAACAATATTGAACTGTATAAACAAGATTGAGATGTTAGTAACTGAACTAATATCAATATCACTGATTTGATTAATTAAATAAGACAGCTGTGCTTCTTATGCTGTCTCTGTTACTGTTGCGCTTAACAGTAGTGCAATACAATATTGACAACTCAGGATTCAAGAATGAATATTGAATAAATATTGAGAACTCGATGTTTTTAGCGAGCAGGTCGACGCACGCACATAGAGCGCTACGGTAAAGCACACTTACGCCATATGTGCATCGATTTAAAACATGTTATATGTTTTATATGCAAAATAAACACTGAGAAATGTTTTTTTTAGGCTATAAATGGTAATTAGCTATCTACCCCTAACAAGTAGGCTAATATGCAAAGATGTGCTATTCAAAAATTTGTTAAAATTAAAAAAATACTGATGTTCATATTGGCTCTGGTGCATTAAATAATAAATAATAATAATAATATTCAGATTTTTAAAAAATCACACAATATAGAAAATGGTATAGAATGTTGATCTATTTTCAAGGTATCATCTCGAAGTTGGACATTCCAGCATTGTGAAAACACTAGTTACAGTTATTGTAAAGATTATTATATTCATTAAAAGCAATATGGGTGATTCCATTGCATGTATAGTTGACATTTTAAAAAGTTAAGAAATCAAACTCTTTAAAAACAGCAGTTATTTCCAGTATCCTATTGACAGCATATTTCATTTTTATAATTCGGTATTTGCCAAATGATTAAATGTTTTACTTTTAGAGAAATAAACAGTTTTTATATTGTTTTTCAACTCTATTATGGATTAATTTAGTAATGTGTAGAAATAACAATAATTTATAGCAAGAAAAATTCCTATGGGTAGTTACTAAATTGTAACTGATTGACCGTAACAATGCTCTCTCTCTCTCTCTCTCTCTCTCTCTCTCTCTCTCTCTCTCTCAATTCAATTCAATTCAAAATTTGATTTATTGGCATGACAAATGTTATAAAAGTATTGCCAAGGCATTTATAGAGTTTACATAAAAATTAACATATATAATAAAAACAATACACACAATAGATAGTAGTAGAAGTAAAAAAAATAAGGGCTGTCAATTGATTAAAAAAATTAACTATTTACACTTTTTTGTGTGATTAATCATGATTAATCACGAATAAAAAAAGAATCCAAAATACAGGCATTGCAAATATGGAAATTGCTAAATAATAATAATAGTAATAAAGTATTGAATGTAAACAATTGTATTCATATGTAAAGTTGTATTGCGAGTTAAGAACATTAATTATAAAGTAGAAACAATTTTGCTTAGTCCTCCTTAACATTTAGCCAGTTGCTAAGACAGTTCAGTCTATTGACATTATCGGGGGACAACACACACACAAAGAGAGAAAGAGAGAGAGAGAACGCGCTTCCTTGGTCTTATCCATATTTTTTTGCACATTAAACACAAGCAGGGCGGGAGCAAAATGGGGACCAAATGATGAAAGTGAGGACCGGGGGATTCGCTCACTATTCTGCTGCCCAAGGCGGCCACCTAGGTCGCCTCTATGGACGCGCCAGCCCTGAACACATGTCGACCACAACAGGAAATAAAAAAAATTGCAACTGTTAAATGCGTAATTTTTTTTAATGCGTTAAATATTTAAATTTAATCGTGTGCGTTAATGCTCTAATTTTGACAGCCCTAATATATATACTCATTCATTCATTCATTTCCTTTTCAGCTTAGTCCCTTTATTAATCCGGGGTCGCCACAGCGGTATGAACCGCCAACTTATACAGCACATGTTTTACTCAGCGAATGCCCTTCCAGCTGCAACCCATCTCTGGGAAACATCCATACACACTCATTCACACTCATACACTACGGAAAATTTAGCCTACCCAATTCACCTGTACCGCATGTCTTTGGACTTTGGGGAAAACCGGAGCACCCAGAGGAAACCTACACGAAAGCGGGGCCAACATCCAAACTTCTCTCAGAAACGCCAACTGACCCAGCCGAGGCTCGAACCAGTGACCTTCTTGCTGTGAGACTACAGCACTATATATATATATATATAATTAAATAAAATAAAAATAATATGGTGGATTGAGAAAACATAAGTTTCCGCCAGATTGTCATACAGACTTAAGGTTACGCTCATTTAACTCTACTACCAATCTGCCAAACACTGATGACCTTTTAACTTACTAGCCACACCCTAGCAACCACTTATGGCCCATTTCCACTGAGTGGTACGGTACAGTTTGTTTCGGTACGATTTTATGGCCGTTTCCACTGCCAAAAGGTGTACCGAACTGTACCGTACCCCTTTTTCGGCACCCTTTCAAAAGGGTATCAAACACGAGAAAGGGTACCAAAAGGCAGAGCTAGACGCGCAGCTGAACGCTATTGGTTTACAGAGATACGTCATTCGCTTACGCAACAATCTAGAATGAAAACAAAGAAGCTGCCATGTTTTAATACACAGCCGAGAGATTACAGTGTAATTATATAAACATATAATAACAAGCCCTGGTCGACCCGGGCTCAAACGAACCTTGTCATCGTCTTGATGAACAGCCACAAAGCCAAAAAGAAGAGCAGATTTTACCCTGTGCCCCGTAGTTTTTTACGAGCCAGTCTGAAGCGCGAGCTGTTTCGCTTTCTTGTTTGCGCTCGCGTGCGTGTCTATATTTAAAAAAACTTGTTTAACTATTATCACCTTTTGGACTATTATGAACTCGAAATGATGGAATTACTTTCTAGCAAGAGGCTACTTGTGCTGCTGAAGATTAAGACACATTTTTTCATGAGAGATTTGCACTGACTCTGGGCTCTATTTCCTGCTGTTCTGAAGCTAAATAAGGACTAAATGTATGCTGTGTGTAGTTTTTCCTGTAATTGGTACTGTAACATATCGAAGACTGTAAGGCTCTGTATGCGTTTATATATGTTGCATTTATTTATTTATTTTATATAATTGCAGACGTTACAGTAGGCTATTTCTCAGTCATTGATCTGCAGTTATAATCAACTCATGTTCATAGTAAAGTTAGTAATAAACATTTATACAGAAGTGTATTTATGTGTATAAAACCTGTTTTGTAAGAAGTGCTTCTCATATGATATGTGAGCGACCCGTACAGTTTTACTTTAGACATTTTCTCAAGCGAAAATGACGTTGACTGCAACTTTGTCGTACGTGGTGTCGTACCATTGGTACCCTTTTAGCAGTGGAAACGCAAGCCTGATACAGCCAGTCCACCCCTGTATGTGTGTGTGTGTTTATGTATATATATATATATATATGTATACTCATTTGGCCCACCCTAAAGTTCCAAGCTGGAGCTGGGCCTGGGTAGCCAAGTGAGTGAAATGCTTTCTGCACCCATATGATCTGGTAAAACTAAATTGTAAATCAATATTTTGATTATTTGATGTAACTTTTTCTTACAATGCCCAGACTTAATAGAAAGCAGGTCATCTTCTACACACATTGCCAGTGTTTCTGCAAGATGTTTCAGTGATAGCAGTGCATTTCGACTATATGTTTGGTTTGTTTTTTGCCAATGTTGATTTTGGGACACTATTCAAATCAAATCACATTTATGGTTACATCCTCAGCAACATGTGTACTATGATGAGTGAAAAGCTTAGGTGCTGGCTCCAGACAAAATACAACACCATACTTCAAAAACAAAAGAATATATATTAGCAATAAACTATAAATATGTGAAAGATGATAAATATGTTAAGAAAAAGACACATTACACGCATAGACACAGACAGATTACACTGTCAAAACGGAGTACACATGCTTTGATTGTTGGTGGAAATTTATTGTAGGCAATATCATTTTAAGTAAGGATTTGGTTAAAGTGCAGTTCATGCGACATCATGATGGTATGCAGTGAGAAGTATGGAAAGAGTTTGTGTGAGGTGTGTCAAGTGTGGGAAGAAGCTTAGCTTCAGTCGGCTGGTGCATGACCGGATGCTGCGGAACTGTCTGCCCTGAGGGTAGCAGAGAGAAAAGTCCATGGCTTGGGTGGCTGGATTGCCTGATTGAAATGTTGTTCCAGGAACATGTCCCAATCATGGATGAAACTACATTATACTAGCCTATTATAATTTACTATTATAATTTTATACAATAGTTATGTCTGGTTCTCGAATGATTGGCTGATAGCAGTGTGATATTCTGCAAAAACAGCACTCGTATAGCCTCTTCACCTTTGTGTATAACTCCGCCCACATAGAGTGACAGCAGTAGGGATGGGCAAAACAAAAATTTGTTAATGCGATACGATACCAATACTTTTAGTTAAAAAAATTTCAGTACCAATATCTATACCACTTATTATTTAAAATGTTAATACATTTTTCAAAATAATGTTAATAATTTTTTTTTTATAAATATATATATATATATATATATATATATATATATATATATATATATATATATATATATATTGTAATATTGTTGTAGTATTGTTATTGTAATATATAAACATATTGTATATACACATTGCATACACATACATTGTGCCACCTTTAAAACTCTCCTATAATGCAGGGCTGCCAACTTTTGGCTTTAGTTTGGAGTGAGAATTTAAGCCCCGCCCATATCCACAAGCCATGCCCCAACAACCTAGCCACCCCCCGTTTATTTATAAATACCTAAAATGATAAATATATTATTTTCATAAATACTTTTTAAAATACTTATTACAAATTAGAGTATTATTACTATTATACAATTATTTTGTTCTAAATAAGTAAATAAAAAAAAATATATATTCTAAATGTAACTGGAAAACAATGTAGATCTTTGTAGATCAATGTAGATCAAAACAAGAAATCTTTTGGGTAAATATATTAATTTCAGGACAGCATGGTAGCTCAGTGGTTAGCATTGTCGCCTCACAGCAAGAAGGTCACTGGTTTGAGTGACACATGCATTATAGGGGAATTGGTGAAATAAATTGGTTGTAGTGCATCAGTGTGTGTTTTCCACTACTGGGTTGCGGCTGGAAGGGCATCCACTGTGTAAAAGGTATGCCAGAACAGTTGGTAGTTCATTCCGCTGTGCAGGCTGTTACCCCTGCCATAAAATGCAGCCCCTCTGAAATGTGCATCTATTAACTAAAATTGATAATTTTTTAATAATATTATTATAAATATAGACAATTGACTCTATGCACGAACTCTGCTGACGTATTTCCGGTAGAATATTAGCCAGTCTCTCTACTTCCGCATAGCGCGTTCTACATCGAAATCTAATAGCGGCAAAACCTAAACGCATCAGCGCATGGCAAAGAAGGGAGATTTACACTTTAATTGATGAGGGTCATGTGCCAGTGGATGTCCAGCATCTGGAACATTATTATCAAACACGGCAGATGATTAACCAGATCAGGCTGACAGTCTCCGTGAAGAGGGGGTAAAAAAAAGTAAAAAAAATTAAAAAAAAAAAAAAATTATGTACAACAATTTATCCCAGATGAAAGAAGTAACAAGTTGTAATTGTATTTTATATTATAAAATATTACTTTTTTTAACCATACAAATAGTAAATTCTATTATACTGCATATATTGTAGTATTTAAAGGGACTAAGCCGAAAAGAAAATGAAAAAATATGTATATATATATATATACACATACATGTACACACACACACACACACACACACACATATATATATATATATAGACACACACACACACACACTCTCTCTAAACATTCTAGTGTCATGTAATATAAACAAGTATTATATGCAAAACCTAATACATTTCTTTCTGATTTATACATCTACATGAATTACATCTGATTTAGATTCACAACTTGCATCCTACAACATCCAGAGTAACGTGTCCAGAGTAAGAGCAACTGTGAGGGAGACACCGTCCATCGCACGGCTGAGGGTCCACACAGAGCGTCTCATCCACAGCATGAAGCAACACAAGCTGGACAGTCATCATCTCTTTCTATTACAGCGAGCATCAACCAGACTTATACAATGGCTTGGCGTCTGCCCATTAGTAAAAGCTTGAGCTAAAGATTAAAGAGTAGATGATGAACCTAAATTTATTCATGTAAAAAATGTATATATAAACACACACTGTACATAATTTATATTGTTGCCTGCACTACCATCAGACTCCAAGTGATGCTCAAGCACTGGTTGTATTTAATTACATTTAATGTTAGTTTAATGTCTTTTTAAAATATATAATGTTGTTAATATAAGATTACAAGAATAATGCAAATTGCATTTGTTTCAAGTCGCAAAAATGTATTGAATGGGATACCACCTCCAACTTCTTTTCAACGAGGAAAAACCCTGAAATATGTAAATATAAGTAACTAGATAATTTGGACTGCAGAAATGTAAAAACATAACTTTAGACATTTTCACTGCAGTATAAATAATTTGACAAAATGTTAAACATTTCCTTTACAGCGATGTGTAAAAATACAACATTAAACAATTGTTAAATAAGTTGTGTGACTGTGTTTGTTCAAATCTGTAGTCATTGTGACAGGTAAAAAAGAAAGATATAAAGAAAGAAATGGTCAGCTTTTTCTGAAACATTGCGATGTCTTTGTAGATGAGCTGGATCATCATGTCATGCTGAGAATAAATAACCTCCCACTCAAACTATGCAGCTTCTCTGACTTCATCATCGACCTGAAACACGTCTCGCTGATCTCTCCTGTCACTTCATCCTTACAGGAAACCTGGAAACTATAACCTACAGTTAACTCATACTAGTTCATAGTTATAGATATTAAGGACACAATCTACATGTATATTGATAGATGGATAGAAATGAGACAGGTAGTTAAAATATAACATAAAAATCATTATGAACTATGAGAAACGAACACAGCCGGTGTTTAATTGCTATTCATATATATAGCATGATAATACTCACCCTTAAAATGATGAATGTAACTCGAAATGTAGAATTTAAACCTCTTCTCTTCTTTGCTGCTTGGTGTGACAGCTCTCTGTCTCATGATTTTTTTAATGTCCTTAACGATAATCCGAGGAAACTCTTAGAAACAGCGAGTGTAATATATCATCCTCACCTGCGCCATCCGCTTAAAGTGATCGCCGTGCTGCACCGGAAGTTGACATGCAGGCTAACCGCAAACGCAGAAGAGATCGTGCATAGAGTCAAGTATGGCCTTTGGTTTTCATGTAGAATGAGAATCCCAATGAAAGTCTAAGAAAGGCAGGCCCGGATTAAGAATTCAGAGGCCCTTGGGCACAATGTCTTGTAGACCCCTTACCTGTCGCACCCCTATAGTTGCATAAAAAAATAAGATTAATAAAATATTTTTAAATAAAATGAATCTATAATGTATTGTCCACATTTTTTAAATAAATGATATACAGTACATATATTTCTAGTCTTCAAAGATTTAACTTATTTTTAAAGCATTTAAAGAACACTTTGAAAAAAAATACTAATAAAACTAGTGAAAATTTATGGATTGTAATATACTTGTTCAAGTTCACAGAAGCAGTACTAAAATTTATATTTAAGGGTATTTTTAATGTATAACTTCTACATACTTATAATGCATATGATTTGCATATAACACCTCTCCAATCCAGTTCTATGAATCTGAGTCCTCCATAATACACACACTTATTAATGATTCCTACTTGTCTTCCTCATGATGAAGAGTAGACAAAATCTGATATGTAGTAGGGAAAAAAGAAGAAAGTGTTTATCAGACGCTGGATTCGAACCGGGTTCATAATCGATTGCGTCAAAACATGATCCCCTGCGCTTTATGAGCTACGCCACTCATGCTGTTATCTGTTGCTCTCTTTAGTTATGTTGTCTCTGTCAACCAAACGGTGATGGGTGGGAATCAGTTTGTTTTTAATTACATTGCTTTTACCAGCGTTGAATCGGTTGCACATAAAGAGAATAACATCTTTAAAAAACGATAAAAGTCTTTAACACTGTCCAAATGCGCGCGAATGGTGCGGCGCGAATTGCATGGCGCGAATGGTGTGGCGCGAATTGAGCGTTTTGCGCATTTGACGCGCTAAACGCGCAAATTGCTTGAGTTCAAAAATCAGAACTTCGGCCAACATTCATGCCGCGTTAACTAATCAGGAGCTAGCTCTTGTGGCGGCATGATTACGACGTAGCGCCTGTTGTTGGTGTCCCGGGGGAAAATCCTCCTGCCTACACCGACAACAGTTCATCAAACTGGGCTCCGCTCAGTCAGAAGCACCGCTGAATGCTTCCACAGAGCTGAGTGCACCTCTAAAAAGATCTAGTGGCTCCAAACGAATCAACACTGTTTTTTAGCCTTCATAAAGCACATAAACAGTTATTTTATCAATAAAATCCATGTTAGCCATTTAGCAACAAAGCTACAGTCACCGGGCAGACCTGCCCATGATGCGAATCCACTTCTGTTCTGAAGTGAATTTGACGCGCGAATGAAGCGGATTTGACGCGCGTATAAGGCAAGTAAACTTAAATGTCCACGCATCTATTTACGAGCGAATAGTGCAATTTATCCGTGTGTTTCGCGTCTGGTGTGAACACAGCATCAGACATCCACATCTGCACTTACCAGATGTCCGCATCTGTACTGGCTGACTGCAGATATTAATTCACTGAAGTTATCAATCACCAACTGCTGTGTGTTATGGAAACATATAAGCATTTATTGTGAAGCATTAAGCATTATAAATCATTATAAATCATTCATTCAGTCATTTTCTTTTCAGCTTAGTCCCTTTATTAATCTGGGCAGCATATCCAGCATATGTTTTACGCAGCGGATGCCCTTCCAGCTGCAACCCATCACTGGGAAACTTCCATACACACTCATTCACACACACACACACACTTGTACTCTACGGACAATTTAGCTTACCCAATTCACCTATACCACGTCTTTGGACTTGTGGGGGAAACCGAAGCACTCGGAGGAAACCCACGCCAACAGGTGAATTGGGTAAGCTAAATTGTCCGTAGTGTATGAGTGTGTATGGATGTTTCCCAGTGATGGGTTGCAGCTGGAAGGGCATCTGCTGCGTAAAACATATGCTGCATAAGTTGGCGGTTCATTCCGCTGTGGTGACTCCAGAATAATAAAGGGATTAAGCCGAAAAGAAAATTAATGAATTAAATGCATTTATTGTGTTTTTCTTTCTGCAATAAAAGAATATAAACAGGTCCTTATTAATCATTTAATAAGTCATACAGTTTTATATGTCTGTTTATTTTGCGATGAAGAAATATAAATGGGTGTTTCTTTCAATTTCAATGTAGTTAATAAACATAAGTCAACTAAAATACTTTCTAGCTGTAGCATGTGTTAACATAAAAGTTTTAAATACTGTAATATAAATGGCATATTACTGTACTACTGAATGGTAAAGCACTATAACGTGTCTATATAAATGTTTTTTATGTGGGAGGAGTGTGTGTAGAAATGTTTTATTTAGTAGTGCATTAACATTAACTAGTCATGCATTTTGCCAATATAAACACATTTTAGACGTGTGAAGTAATGAAGTTATTAAGACAATATTAGAAATGCCTATCAGCTATTATTTTAAATAAAATCCTGGCCGTGACCCGAATCTTTTTATAATAGGAGTTTACAGGCTACCTCGTGACATAATTATGTGTATAAATACATAGGTATTTCTTTTGTCTGATGCACCTTTAGTTTGTAAACCGTATTTTGGCGTATTTCCGTCTTTGACCTGCCGCAACGTGCGTGTGCGTGTTCACGAGAATACACGTGTTCAAATGCGCATGAGCAGCTGAGATTGCATCACTCTGAATGTGCATGTGCGGCTAAGATTGCACCGGTCTGAGACTGCATCATGTCTGCAGCCAGACTCTCTTGATAGAGTGTATCATGTATGGAGTGTATCATGTGTGTATATATATGGAATGTATTGTGTGTGCATATGTATATCTATAGAGTGTATCATGTGTGCATATGTATGGAGTGTGTTTCTAAAGAGTGTATCAAGTGTGCATATGTATGGAGTGTATCATGTGTGTAAATATATGGACTTTATCATGTCCATTCGCTCGTAGGGGTCCAACAACTCCCAGTAGCTCAGTGTACATGTATGGAGTGTGTATATGTATAGTGTATATGTATAGAGTATATCATGTGTGCATATGTATAGAGTGAGTATATGTCTGGAGTGTATCTTGTGTGTGTATATGTATGGAGTGTATCATGTTTGCATATGTATGGAGTGTATTATGTGTGTATATTTGTATGGAGGGTATTGTGTGTGTATTAGAGATGCCACAATTCTCAATACAATATTGAACCGTTCGGTATGACATCCACGGTTCAATCCGCGCTTGTGAATTGCGTTTTTTCCGGTTTTACGTTTAAATAATTTATGTGTATTTTATTTCTCTCCAAATTGACTGTTTGTGTGTGCCTGTACGTCTACGAGCTGAGATGAGGAAACTCCTCCCCGCGAGTAAATATTCAGTCACTATGCTCTAAAGTTAGGGGGCGCTCCACCATCATTACACACCTTAACATGGTGAGCGGCAGTGAAGTGAGGCAGCAATACGAGGAAGCGCGGGTGTCTTTCAAATCCGCGGTGTGGGGACATTTTAGTTACCCGTATAGACTAATCGAACGGAAACACTTCCAACATGACTGCACATCTGCGGCGCCATCACCCAGCAATATTACTGTCTGAAGGCAGAATATCAGAGAAGGTAATAAAGTCCTCCATAAAACAACCATCAACCACTGAATCCTTCTATCAAACATACCCAACTGTTTGTGAAAGACACATAAAAATAACAAAGGCAGTTTTAAGTTTAATTAAGATGGTTTATTTATATTTACTGAAGTACAAATATGTTTAATTGAAATGGTCAATTTATGTTTATTAACTTCACATGCATGTTTATTTTTAATTTATGTGTTGCCCAGTTTGTACATCACACGAGCAGCTGTGAGATTTCAGTGCGCCCAGAAAAATTCAAACCTGCGGCCCCACCCACTAACACAGCAGCAAGACGCTCATGAAGACGCTGTGCTTACCTGGATATTATTGGAAGTGTGAGGGAAAGGAGTCGTTCAGAAATCTGCACACTTACAATGGGCAATCTATCACTACACAGCTCATGCATTAGTTTCTGCCTCCATCTTGTAATGGACAGACAAGACACCAGGGGTGCAGGCAAAATAAGGACAAAATATTAGGTACACCGGCAGGCTGCTGAACGCTGGGCTTTGGGCTGGTGAGCAGCACTGAAAAGGCTTGCGAATGGAGAGCGGGAGCTCGCAGAGACAACTTGTCAGAGGACAGAGGATGCTACAACCTCCCGGCTGGGGATGTGATCGTTTAGAAAAGCAGAGTACAGGTAAGCACTTAGAACATATAGCAGTTCACGGACGAGGTGCCACAGCAATGATTGCAAATAGAAATGATCTACATGTTTTACTACTAGTAACCGCATGTACTGTATCAGGTTAACTCTTTATATTCTCATATCGCGTCTAATGCCACGTTGTAAACGCAAAGCGTGCTGCTTCGTTTACAGATTTAAATGCTTTTGTGAGCTTGTTCCTCTGCCATTTGTTGTTGCTATGGCCACCGTTAGCTGATCCTGCACATGTGCAGCGGTAAGGTTCAGAATAGTTCAGCTTTTGCTGCTGTGTGGATTAAAACTGAATGTGTGTCATACTTAACATAAGCAATAAGCTTGTGTTTAACTGCACTGCTTTCGGCGCTGAGGTGTCTGAATAACACTGTTGAGAACCGGGTACTGTTTACTGTGGTGTTAGTAAGTTTACTTTGAAGCGTGTTTCAGGCGTCCGCTGCGATCGGATCCTATACCAATGTTGGCGACCCGGGGGCTTGATAAACCGGGCTGGCCATTTTACTGTCTCGCGCTGAACGCTGTCGACCAATGGCAACAGGCTGTCATTGGTCCAATCAGCGCAGATTAGCTTCGCGCTAAGCAGGGGTTTGGGAACAAATGAATCGCTGAACGATTCATATGGGAGTCGCTGGGATATTTAGGTAAAAATAAATGCATATTATAAGATCATGAAAGTGTTTTTTGACCTTGCATGCATATCAGTATGTTGTTGGAGACCCATAAAACTGAAATATGACCCTTTTCAATGTGTAATAGGGGTTCTTTAATGTAGTTTTGAATTGCGAGAGTGTGCCTCAGCCTCGGACATTATCAGGAAGGCTATTCCAGAGTTTAGGGGCCATAAATGAGAAAGCTCAACCTCCTTTACTCAACTTTGCTATTCTAGGTACTACCAGAAGCCCTGAGTTTTGAGATCTTAAAGAGCGGGTTGGATTGTGTATGGAGTGTGTCATGTGTGTATATGTATAGAGTGCATATGAATTGAAGCGTATCATGTGTGCATATGTATGGAGTGTATATCTGTAGTGTATCATGTGTGCATATGTATAGAGTGTATATCTATAGTGTATCATGTGTGCATATGTATGGAGTGAATCGTGTGTATATGTATAGAGTGTTTACCTATAGAGTGTATCATGTGTGCATACGTATGGAATGTATCGTGTGTGTATATGTATGGAGTGTATCATGTATATGTATGGAGTGTATCATGTGTGTGTATATGTATAGAGTGTATCATGTGTGTGTATAAATATGGAGAGTGTGTATCATGTGTGCATATGTATAGAGTGTATATCTATAGTGTATCATGTGTGCACATGTATGGAGTGAATCGTATGTGTGTATATGTACAGTATGGAATGTATCATGTGTGTGTATATGTATGGAGTGTATATCTATAGAATGTATTTGTGGCGAGGGGGCGTGGCCGAGAGCCGTGGGAGCGAAACGAGGCCCGCCACAGATGAGATACACCTGTGGCGCGCACCTGCCTTCAATCCCATGGAAGGAGCTCTGGACTATAAGAGGAGGAACGATGGCAGAGGAGAGAGAGAGGACCGCGGGCCCGGACATACTGTTTTACTTTTGCTTTCAGTTTGACAGCAGTCTCCGTGAGGAGCTGCCGTCCCTTTTTATTAATGAATATTTATTTAAAGTCCGTCGGTTCTCCGCCTCCTTCTTCCCGGCCAGGTGGCCGTGAACTTCATTACAGTATTATGTGTGCAAATATATGGAGTGTATCATGTGTGCATATGTATAGAGTGTATTGTGTGCATATCTGTAGAGTGTATTGTGTGTGCATGTGTATGGAGTGTATCATGTGTATATGTATAGAGTGTATCATGTGTGTGTGTATATGTATGGAGTGTATACCTATAGAGTGTATCATGTGTGCAAATGTATGTAGTGTATCGTGTGTGTGTGTATGGTGTATCATGTGTGCATATGTATGGAGTGAATAGTGTGTATATGTATGGAGTGCATCATGTCCTTTCGTTTGTATGGGACCATCAATTCCCTGTAGCTCAGTGGTTACACTGGTTGATTACACTGACATGTGTGTGTATATCTATAGTGTGTATATTTATAGAGTGTATATGTAAGGAGTGTATCCTGTGTGTGTATACGTATGGAGTGTATATGTACAGAGTGTATCATGTGTGTGTATATGTATGGAGTGTATCATGTGTGCATATGTGTGGAGTGAATCATGTGTGCATATGTATAGAGTTTATATGTATAGAGTGTATCGTGTGTGTGTATATGTATGGAATGTGTGTGTGTATATGTATAGAGTGTATCGTGTGTGTATATGTATGGAATGTGTGTGTGTATATGTATAGAGTGTATCGTGTGTGTGTATATGTATGGAGTGTATCATGTGTGTGTATATGTAAAGAGTGCATCGTGTGTGTATAAATATGGAGCGTGTATATGTATGGAGTGTATCATGTGTGTGTATATGTATGGAGTGTATCATGTGTGTGTATATGTATGGAGTGT
>CAIGQZ010033183.1:1104239-1168744 GCA_903798205.1 Danio tinwini
TAACTGTGAAATTTAGTAAAACTTAATATGGTATTATAGACTGCTGTACTATTCACTCTTCAAGTAAATCAATCCCATTTTATCATGGCCACTAAAATAAAGTGAACTAGTCTCTGTTGTCTTCCACATTGTTGATGAGATTGTGGGGAACATTTTCCCTGTCATCCACTTCATTTTGAGGAAAAGCTATAGTACTGTATAGCAGTACTATAGTAAAGTACTTCAATAAATCAGTTGTGGTAATTCTATAGTTGCTATGGTAACACAACAAGTGTAATATAAACAAATGACCCAATGCTGTAGATTTTTTTTACAATATAGGGTACTATTCACCACACTTTACTATAGTAAAACTACACTTTGTATTTCATTTTATGAGTTCACTATTCTTAATCCTACAGTATGCTGAGGCATTCATTAACAAGTTGTAAATACTACTAGCCTAAAACCTAGGCAGTATACCTAACACTCAAAAACACTAGTATTTATTATAGAATTTACCTTGACCTGTAGGTAAATAGTGTAGCAATATATAAACCATATCAACATTATTGGGATAACAATTTAACAGGAGGATCTCTGCAGAGCAAAAGCATAAAAAGAGGAGGAAACACAAGGCACAAATTGTGAGTCTGCATCATCTAACGGAGCAAGAGCAGATCATTCGCACGTGAGCAGACAGTGTTTTGAGTGCACGCGTTCACTCGCTCGTATTACATGAATGCACTCTCGACTTGTAATGCTGCCACACATTTGTCAGTGAAATAACGTCATATGCACGTACGTCCATCTCGCGAATGTACTGTCTTCTGCCATTTTAATCTATTTGGCGCTTTTCCGCTGCGCGTTAGGGCTTATTGTTACTGCGAACCGGGCTGAGCCAATAGCCCCAGACCTCGAGCTCAGAGGTTGAAATCATTCCGCGTTCAAAGTAAAAAGTTCCAATAGCCAGAGGGAGATTAATGACAACACACACGTATGTTCACTCACCACCAACAGGAAATAGAACTGCAGTATTTTTTATTTGTTAATGTCTTGCGGGGGAAAAGTTTGTTTTAACGCACACGTTACTAAACATGTACTGAGTAAAATATTAATAAAAATGTATTAATTATGCCTTACACTACTGCGTTACAGAAAAATGTAATACGTTACTGTAATACATTACTTTTGTTGTGATCATTATTAAACTGGTAAGTGATATTCTAAGTCGATCTCTCTCTTTTGTATAGATTGCAACTGCAGTTTATTCATAAGGACAGTGCCTATTTTAATACAGTTACTTTGCCGCTTCTCAACAGTGTTATTCAGAGACCTCACCACCAAACACCCCCTCCTTATCGCAAACACAACAGCAGTCTGGTAGTGATTGCCCTGCTTTTTTCGGGGTTAATTATTGTGATATCCCGATTGCAACAGAGAAATATTGTAGACTGTAACACTAAGAAGATATTTCTGTAAGTTCAGCCTTACAATCTTAAAATGTCAGTAAAATCACCTGTTTTGTTATCACTTTATACATTACGCTTGAGAATCATTCAAATACTAGCTCTGAAGTGATGTTGGTGAATTAGTAAGCTTCTGCTGTTTTGAGTCAGCAGCAGATGTGAATGAATGGCGGAAGAAAGTAGTTCCTAATACAAAAGGGTTTTTAGACTCTCCGTGTTTGATTTTCTTTTTTTATATACGTGATTGTGCCGTCAAACTGTTGTATAAACGCAATATCGCGCTCGTAGCAGTGCGATATGGCTGCACTGGTATGATGCTAAAGGGTTGTTGCTAGAACAGATGTTTGCGGCCGGAAGTTAAAGAGAATTATTTATGTTATTTATTAAATTCCCCATTTATTGTATTTTATTATCGTCTACCCCCACCCCAACCCTAAACCCAACTGTCACAGTAACCTAAAAACAGTAGTTGTACCGAGTAATATTTATGTCATCTAATAAATTACCCAATAAATTTTATTTTTTAATGCTTAATCTCCACCCCAACCCTAAACCCAACTGTCACAGTACTGTAAAATATTAATTATTGTTATAGAGTGTCAAAAAAAAAATCAGCTATATTAATGTGCATATCGCACTTCTGGCCAGCTGCATATCCATAGACTTTACCACGCTAAAGGGCGTCGCACACCGGATGCGCCACTCAGCGGCCACAACATGGCGCGCACATGACAGTTAAAGTATCGCACACCAGATGCGCACATTCACACGCTATTTAAAATGAAACTATTTAGATGGCACTCTGTGGCGTGCCAGTGTGTGTACTCTGATAGAAACCTATGTTTAGAATTCTAAAATACTTGGCGCGATGTGGCGCACCGCTGAGCGGCGCATCCGGTGTGTGACCCCCTTCTAGTGCACTCAGCCACAACGCACGCCTCCCACCAGTGCTGATATACAGCCATATCGCACTGCTACAAGTGTGATATTGCTCATGTATCCTCTTTTTTGTTTAATAATCATGCTTTACAAGCTAAGATAAAGTGTGTTTTAGTATCCTAAACAGTTGTCACAGTAAAACAAATATGAACACTGCATGTTCAATAGAACTTAATAAAATAACTTAAATAAACGTGCCTCCTTCTCTGTAAAAAGCACATTGTTTAGACAACTATATATTTTCCTCTTAGCAAATAGTCATCACCATATACAATTATTATTATCTTTAAATGGTCAGAAAATGACACAGTATAATCAATAAAAAGCACACAGATTAGTTTTTCATTCTTTTGTTTTAACTAAACATAATGCTGTAATTGGTCAAGAGTGGAAACGTCAGTTTTGAAAAAACCTGCGCTAAATTGAGCTGACTGTAGTGTAGTAGCCTAGTTGTCGTAGCTCATGTCAAGATTTGTAATACAAATTGATTATGATGCAGTTCATGCAGAAACGACAGGGTGGCATAATAAAACAGTTCAAGAGTTGGTACACAACCTAAGACATGTCTGTCGTTTTTGCTCAATAAAAACACATCGAATGGTGTCAGAAGTTAATTGCATGTTCTCCCCGTGTTGGCATGGGTTTTTCTCCTGGGTGCTCCGGTTTCCCCCACAAGTCCAAAGGCATGCGGTAGGTGAACTGGGTAAGCTAAATTATCCGTAGTGTATGTGTGTAAATGAGTGTGTATGGATAGATGTTTCCCAGTGATGGGTTGCAGCTGCAAGGGCATCAGCTGCGTAAAACATATGCTAGATAAGTTGGCGGTTCAAACCCACTCTGGCGACCCAAGAATAATAAAGGGACTAAGCCGAAAAGATGTGAATAAATGAATAATAAACCTACATGATCTTAAAAATAACAATTTCACAATGTGGTGAAAAGTTTCGCTTTGTTCTCCAGGCCTGCAGATGGCGCTTCAAGTGGTTTGAATGACGCCCGAGTGCCGCTTAGAAGTAACAGAAGAAGACGTGCTGTAAATGGCTGCCTCCATGTCGTGAATGTGAGACCGACAACGATTAACGTTTAATTCGTCTCCCCAATTTACCGAGGACATAAACGTGCCATTTATCGCAAAGGTGAGACTATTTTATAGTACGTATTGTTTATAATTTGTAGAAAGAGTAATAATTCGGATCGAGCCCGATCACTTTGAAATCGCTTCCCTCTCAGTTTATTAATGTCACAATAAATTGATAACTGCGGGATCAAACAGCATTTTCACATTAACAGCATATGTACTGGAGAATACGGTTGTATCATTCACGTGATATTATGAGTGATCTGAGATATTTGATATAGTTGGTATTTTTTGGTTCGCGTTGACTCACGAAGCAAATGATTGACATGTTTAAGATTTTAATAGATTATAGTTTTACGCAAATTCAACAGAAGAGTGCTGCCTTAACCCTGCTGATACACAAATTATTGGATATTAACTATATCTGTTGACGATAATATGATGATTTCAAATCTCTCAAAATTCACCCCAAATTAAACAAGTAATGTTAGGAAGCTTAGAATAAATTAACGCTATATGTACCATTATTTACATTTTATTGTTTTTTATAGCTGTAATTGTATAGCTAATGTGCTATTTGAACTGTAAAATTTTTTATCGCGATTAATCCAGAATAAAAGTTTGTTTTGACATAATATAAGTGTGTGTACTGTGTATATATAAATTCATTTTCTTTTTGGCTTAGTCCCTTTATTTAATAAATATATAAAAGATACACATATTATGTCAAAACAAACATTTATGTTTGATGCGATTAATCTTGCTTAATCCTTGCCTGGAACTAATTAAAAGGCATGATTGTTGTATGTCTGTTTTACTTCAATGTTACTGCATTAACATTTTGCTCACAGTTGCTCACACTGAATGTTTACAAATCTATCAACTGGAATGTTTTTTAAGAATAATGAGATTTGGAATACAATGTAATTAGTTTAATCTCTAGAATAGGGCTTTACATTAATATCATTTTAACATCAAAATCGCAATGTGCGCATCTGCAGTAGTCACATCGCAGATTATGAAATTTTGAGTTTGTGTTGGGATTATATTTAATCAAGCGCCATAATATTTGTGAAGTTTAACCATAGAATGAAAATTTATCATCCGCCCATGTTTTTAAGGCCTGTGACAGTGCATTTACGCAAAATTTTACCGTTTGTAACTATAAGCACTGTATATTTCACTTTTCATCTTTGCTCTTTTGTATTTATCTATGCTTTAAAATAGTTTATTATATTTTATGCATGATTTACATCCAGAATATTCCAAAATCAGTCTTAATAAAATCTTTTTTTTATGGAGCTATTCAAGCTTTCTCAGGGCTCTAGAGTGCGACCTAATTTCTCAACGGTGTGACAAAAATCTGAGGTCACACCGGTGTGACCAGCAATAATAAAAAAAAGTCTGTGACTGTGGTTGTATGGATTGTGCTGATGGATTGCCGCCCAAGAAAAAAAGTGCACCAGTGCATAAACTAGTTAAGCGCACCAATGCAACAAAAAAGTCAGTCTAGAGCCCTGTATCTGGTGAAATTGTATTCATATGGCAATATGTATTGCAGAAAAACTAAATATTGCATGGTCATATTTTTTCAACATGGTGCAGCCCTAACCAGAAGCTTCGCTGCGATGAGAGTTTAGTTGCAAAATGTACTTTTGCTATAACTATACAGGAAAAAAAAAATTTTGACATTAGAAATGTAAATGTTGGTTAATCCAACATTTATAACCATTGTAGAGAGATCGCCTCCCGCGTCATTCAAATTGCATGCATGAAAGTATTTTGGCTTCCCTGTAAGATATAATGATGACGGAAAAAGTTGTGGTGGGACCTACCCAGGGCTTAATTTGTGCCGGAACACGCCAGATCCGGCACCTCTGAAATCTGATCCTGCACCTCATTTTACCGATCCTGCTCCTCACCCGCCAGCTGTTCACTTTCACTTTCTTTCGCGACTCCTCAAGTCTCCCCAACCCCTTCACTTTTGTCCGCGACACCCCTCTGCCATCCACCCCAACTTAATCTTTCTTTCCTTAATTCTTCAAAGCGCCGCGTTCAAATCTGCATCGAGAGAGATTCAGTTTTTACACTTTTTCAGTGAGTTACAAACAATTAAATAACACACAAGTGCGGGGAGAACAGTTTATTTTTCAGATATAAACACTGATGTTTATTGTAAAGATTAAAATCAATTAATATAGAAACATGGCACTGGTGAATTTTTGACGCTGGTGAAAGCAATTACATTGTGTAACCAACAGATGTCAACAAACAACCATCAAAATGATGTCACTGAATAGGTTTTCAAAAATAATACACCTACAGAATAATAAAACATGAAGTTTTATATGTGAAATGTTGAATCATTAATTGAAGATAAATATGATCTGTTGTACAAGATGTTAAATTTCTATATTTAGCATTATCAGCAACAGTAGTAAAGATCATATTTCATATTGAATACTTTTCTTTTTTCAGCTGGTTCTCTCTTGATTTTTATTTTTATTAACATTACAGGTTCTAAGTTCTGTTTTTTTAAAAGCAATGTTTTTTGCAGTAATATTTTTATCCGATCCGTGACAAAAAAAACGTTGTATGATCCGAACTGCAGATTTGTGATCCGTTACACCACTATGGTCTTGGGTATTGAGGATAAAGTTGCATTTATATTCGCACAGTGACAACTTGTGACACCCTCCCTAAATTGTTTATCATGGTGCTTTTGAATATTTAGTCGGAAATCACATGTAAGTGTGACTTGAAAACAACATTAGCACTATTTAATTTGACTGTGAACAATGTTGTACTTTGATAGTCATTGCCTGCTAATATGATTTCACTATTTAGAACTGGCAAAGAATACTTTTCTGAAATTATATTGTAAAGGAAATAGTCTAAATGTGTGAATATAAAAGCAACTTTACCTCAAAGTATTGGGTGTTGTTTATTTGCCTTATAGTTATTTCCAGTGGGAAAATGTTTCAAATGAATACTAAAAAGGCAGATAACAGGAACTAACAGTCTTGTCATAATTCATCTCAGTTCAGTTCATCTAATAACAGGATCAGTTTTGCTAAGTAGCTTAATTATAGACCATTTTAATGTGGTGATGTCATTGGCCCATGAACATTTCCTGCTTGTTATTAAACTATTTCATAACTGTGACGAGGGCATTCAATCATAACTTAATGTTAAAACAGCCATCATAACATTAGTTCTCAATATGTGGCTCTTTTTGGATTCTCGGAATCTATAGAAAAACATTTGAAACAGGAAATACGATGGGACCATTGTTTTAATTTACACCCCTCAAAAAACAACTTTAAAAGCAGTTCTGTTGAAGACAACAATGTCAATAATATTGTCTAAAAAATAATTGACTTAAAAAGGCTACTTCATCAAAACAAAATAAAAAATTCTGTCATCATTAACTCACCCTTCACGTGTCACAAACCTGTTTGAATTCCTTAATTCCATTGGACACAAAAAGAGATATTTTGAAAAATGTTGGAAACCGGTAACCAGTGACTTGCATAGTATTTGTTTTCCCTGTTATGAAGGTCAATGGTTACCTGTTTTCAGCTTTCTTTTTAAAATCGTCTTTTGTGTTTAAGAAACTCATAAATGTTAATAACCACTCGAGGGTGAGTACCACAGCGTCAAACAGAATCCCAAATTTCAATATCGTTTGGCAAAATTCACTAAGTGCACTTTTAACAAGTACCTAACTAACTAACTGTAGTTTTTAGCCTTTTGCAGTACAGACCTACGACAGACTGTGGATCAGTGCGGATTGGCATCAGCCGTCACTTCCTTCCAAATGAAGGACGGCAAGGAGAACTCCAACGCCACGTTTGGAAGCTTCACCACAAATCTGGACCACACCAAGCCATGCTGGTACTGGGACAAAAAGGATCTGGCCCACACCCCATCCCAGTCAGACGGCCTGGACCCAGCCACAGAAGCACGGTACAGACGAGAGGGAGCCAGGTTCATCTTCGATGTCGGAACACGTTTGGGATTGTATCTTTCAGTGCTGCTGTTTGTAGATCTAAAGATGTTGTGTTTTTTTATTTTATTTATTAATTTAGACTGAATTAGACTATACAGTGTGAAGATTTTGTCCTTAACCTTTTTTTAAGACATTATGACACTTTGGCGACTGGAATAACATACTTTCATCGGTTTTACATGTTTCATTCTTTCAAACAGTTCCCCAGATATGTAAGTACAAGCTGTTGTTGAAGGTTTGTTTTTTTACAGTTTTTAAATTTTTTTTTTTTTACTGTTTACATGTTAAAGGAATTGCTCACCCTCCACTTGTTTAAGACTCTGTAAAACACAAATGTAGATATTTAGAATAACATTGAAAACTGGTAGCATTTACTTCTATAGCATTTCTTTTGGTTCCAACAATGGAAGTCAGTAGTTATATTGGTTTTCAACTTTCTTTAAATTATCTTCATTTGTGTTTAACAGACCACTTGAGGCGTGTAAATTTTCGTTTTTGGATGAACTGTCATTTAAATTTTCTTTTCATGTTTATTAAGTTTATGTTTGATCTCATTTTTGAGGGCTGTGCTTCACTGTTTGAGAATTTAAAGATTTTTTTTGGTTCTGATATGGTAATTATTACCAATAACAGTGTTTTACTATTCTGCTGTCCAGAATAGGACAAGATTTAAGAAAGATTTAACTTATTTTTAAAGCCTTTAAAGCACACTTTGAAAAAAAAAATACTAATACAACTAAGTGAAAATTAATGGATTTTAATATATTTGTTAAAGTTCACTGAAGCAATACTAAAAAATTTTATTTAAGGGAATTTTTATTGTATAACCAGGGTTTAACGCTAAGGATTTTTTCTACTGGCCCGATTGGGCCAGTGGTTCAGATGTTTACTGCCAAAATTTTCACTGGCCCCACCAAAAAAAAAAAGTTAATAGCTGTTTCTTAGACACATACAGTATTTTAAATAATGTGACAAAAGCCAAACATAATTGTAATACCTACCCTCTTTATTCAGCATAACTTTTTTAATACAACTGACAAATACATTCAAAAAATACAATTGTGATGTAACTAAATTTGATAAATTTGTGTGTGTGTGTGTGTGTGTGTGTGTGTGTGTGTGTGTGTGTGCGTGTGCGTGTGCGTGTGCGTGTGTGTATACATACACAAACTACACTCCTGTTTTCATGGAAAATGATTCAGTTCATCAAGGCAACATATGTTAAATTGTTAAATATTTATTAAAATTGTAAATAGCTGCTTTCTTATTGTATGTAGTTTCAAATAAAATAATTTCTCCAGTCATTATTGCTTTTATTACTATTACCATTAATAATAACAATAACAATAATAATTAATATTAGAGTGATTTCTGAAGGATCATGTGACTCTGAAGACTGGAGTAATGAAGCTGAAAATTCATCTTTAAAATCACTGGAATAAATTATTAAATTGAATGATAAACTACTTTTAAACAGTTATTTTATAGTGCAATAACATTTCACAATTTTACATTGTGTGCTATTTTTATAATGAAATAAATGCAGCCATGGTGAGCAGGAGAAGCTTTTTTTAAAACATTCAACAATCATACTGACCCCAAACTTTTGACCAGTTATGTATATAATATTTTATAAGCGAAAATGTGCACTTTAATTGACACCAAATATAAATCAGTGAGGTCAGACTTTCTCATACAGAGCATCATTTTAGTTTGTCAAGTTTTGTAAAAAGCTATCATTGACTAGAATTATGAATTATAGGTTTAAATTATAGAGAGCAATAACAGATGAACCGAGACTGCATCAGATCATGATCACACAGGTCAGATTCTTTCGAGCTGTCAGTGCAGAAATGAACAAAGCAATAGGCCTAATACAACATATAAGGTTAAAGTATAGAAAAATTATCAGATGGTAACTTCGGTCAATTTTGCCTAATGGATAAACAGCTCTCAGTAATATTTCAGCATGCTTTCACTTTCGTACATGAAACGCACATTTGCCGGTAGGAATGACATCTCGCCCTACTCATCATTCTCTGTTCGCCATATATGTGGCTATTTCACAATCATAACACACTGAGATATAGCCTGGGTTGTTAGTTCGTTAGATTGTTTTGTTTTCTTACTACAATAGATCCGCTCAATCGAGCAGAGACCACCTCATTCATGCTATCTCCGACCGATTGATATGGAGCGCGATTGCTGGATTCACATATGCCAAATGAAGCACGCTAACTGGGCAAACGAGACAGATTCCAAAACAAACATCTATGTGTGAAAGCACCCTAAGATTGTATTTGCACGCAATTGACAGACAGTCGCAGCGAAAAATAAACTTTTGTGACAAGGCAGCACTGGCCTGATCAGGCCAGTTACCATTCTGTACACTGGCCTGAGCGTCTTGCACGCTGGCCCCGGGCCATCGGGCAGTCCTTATTGTTGAGCCCTGATAACTTATACAAACTTCTAATGCATGATTATGCATAAGTTCTCCATAATACTTTTTAATGATTCCTACTAGTCTTTTAATAAAGAGTAGGCAAAATCTGATATATGTAGTGGGGGAAAAAAGACTTCATCAGATGCTGGATTCAAACCGGGTTCATGATCGATTGCGCCAAAACATGTTGCCATGCGCTTTACGAGCTACGCCACTCAGGCTGATTTCTATTGAGCTCATTACTTATGTTGTCTCTACCAATCAAATGGTGATGAGCGTGTATTATTCAATTAGCTTATCCCAACGAGGTGCACTATTTGCTCAGCTTAAATAGACACTCCAAAATCTGCATTTTACCCGCCTCGCAGAGGCCTTAAGTGCGCACGGGCCCCTGGGCCTGTGCCCACAATGCCCATTGGTCAATCCGGCCCTGGCCAGAGTATTCTGTTTCTCCTTCTAAACATAAATTACTAAAATGGAGAGAAAATAAGGATGTCTGATTAATTTGTGCGAGAATCAGTTCTTTTGTATTTTGCTTTTCAATGAAACTTCAAAGAGCTTAAAGGTGCAGTATATAAGTTTGACACCCAGTGGTTGAACTAGGTATTGCACTCCTGGATCAAAACAAACTGAAGCACAGGTTGCCAGATTGAGGACAGGAGCGAGTGATTTAAACCGTGTTCTAAATAAAAGCACTGGGACCTGATAGAAGGAATATTTTCCATATTAAAAGGAGTTTTTGTCAAAACCATCACCTCAAATTGATATATTAGAAACCGCTCCTATTTCTCACAGCTGAACAACAGAAAACTGACAATGATCACCTCAGGTAAACCTCATGTGCTTTTTTTTAGTGCTAAATGCTAACAATGTGAGTTTAAATGCCATTTTACATGACATTTATTGATATATGCTTAAAGCAGCAGCAGATAGTTCACCTCAGATCTTGAAAATACAATAAACTGTTTGAAATTGAACTTTAGAACTAAACATTTAACATCTACATTTAATAATGTTAAAGAGGGCTAATGTGTATTAAATAGATTATAAACCTTACCATTACATGAGTAAGCGCATATTCTGTGCTTCTGAAAGGCTGTATTTAAATTTCTGTTGTTTCGTCTGGTGCAAACAGTCAAATTGATTATCACTGTGTATCTCGTCATGAAGCGGGTTGTTAGGACATGCGGTTACAATGTAACCTGCTCACCTAATGTTTACAGAACAGAAACATAGACAGCGTTCCGGCACGGAAAATACATTTTCAAAGCAGAATATCTGACTTCAGCATTGTTTTTTCAGATAAACATGTTCACTTAGCATGTTTCTTAAATATCTGCAAACATATTACTATGTTATTATTAGTATTTTTATGCTTTAGAAGAGTCAAAAACTTACATACAGCTCCTTTAAGTACTATGTAATATTTTGTTTGTCATGACTTAATAGTTTATCCAAAAATTGTCATTATTTACTTGCACTTCACTTGTTTCAAACATGAGTTTCTTTCATCTGTAACACAAAATAAGATATTATAAATAAAAACTGGAAACAGTTTACCATTGCAATGGTTACAGGTTTCCAAAAATCTTCCAAATATCTTACATTGGGTTCATCAGAAGAAAGAACCACATGTGGGTGAGTATTTAGTCTAATAGTATAGAGTAAGTTATCATTTTTGCGTGCGCTACCCCTTTAAAAATGTTCACTGAAGTCCCTGCATAAAATTTCCACATCAATTTTGAATAAATTGTTTGTTAAATAAATAAATATTTATTTATTTTTAAATACACATTTAAAAATACACAAATACACTATTTGTACAAACTAGTAGGCGACGCAGTGGCGCAGTAGGTAGTGCGGTCGCCTCACAGCAAGAAGGTCGCTGGTTTGAGCCTCGGCTGGGTCAATTTCCATTTCTGTGTGGAGTTTGCATGTTCTCCCTGCGTTCACGTGGGTTTCCTCTGGGTGCTCCGGTTCCCCCACAGTCCAAAGACATGCACTACAGGTGAATTGGGTAGGCTAAATTGTCCGTAGTGTATGTGTGTAAATGAGTGTGTATGGATGTTTCCCAGTGCTGGGTTGCAGCTGGAAGGGCATCCGCTGCATAAAACATATGCTGGATAAGTTGGCGGTTCATTCCGCTGTGGCGACCCCGGATTAATAAAGGTACTAAGCCGAAAAGAAAATGAATGAATGAATGTACAAACTACTTTCAAAAATAGTAAACTCGAATTTACCCCCTCACTTTTATCTCTGCAGGTAACCGGGGCTTGTTGCCTTTTTCTGGCTGGTAAAGTGGAAGAAACTCCCAAGAAGTGTAAAGACATCATTAAAACTGCTCGCAGTCTGCTCAACGATGTGCAGTTTGCACAGTTTGGAGATGATCCAAAGGTTTGTGACATTCAACATATTGACTTTTTTTTTTTTTTTAAATCATGGCTGTATTGAAGATAATGGATTTTGTGGAATGTCTTCACAGGAGGAGGTCATGGTGTTGGAGAGAATTTTACTCCAGACAATCAAGTTTGATTTACAAGTTGAACACCCCTACCAGTTTCTGCTGCGCTACGCTAAACAGTTGAAAGGTATTAATGAAAGTACCATTTATTTAGTTAGTACTTTATTTATATATTTCAAATATATGCATTCAAGACCTGGAAAGTACTTAAAAACAAACACAGGTCATTGAAAGTGCTTGAATTAAATTAGGTAAATTTATTTTAACAATTGTACTCAATTGTCAAAAACGGAATGAAAACTTAGAAATTCTTAATTAAAAAAAATCTGAATTTGAAATCTTGTACTGTAACAATGACACAATGGAGATTTGATCAATATTTCAGAAACCGCATTTAAATATCACAGTATTGAATTCAACAAATTTTATTACATTTCTTTGAACATGACTTTTTAAAACAATTTTTTAAAATGTTTTTTAATTTTTTAACAAAGGAAAATGAAAATTAAATGGTATATTAAAAATTCCTTAAAAGTCCTTGAATCTTCTGTTGAAACGTGGGAACTCTGTACTAGGTCTGAGTTTAAAATGTAATGAAAATTTGGAAAAAAAAATTCTGGTTGGTTTAACACTCTGATGGTCTGTTTTGAAGGTGACAAGAACAAAGTTCAGAAGCTTGTACAGATGGCGTGGACCTTTGTCAATGACAGGTAGGATTCATTTTAACTTTTTTTTTTATCATAAACTATATGTTAGCATGAGCCATAAGGCATCAATATTAGTGTTATTGTAGTTAGCTAAAACTATAACCATAAAAAACAAACTTTCACCCAAGAAGAAGATATTTTGAAAAATGTTGAAACCTTGTAACCATTGACTTCCATAGAATCACTTTTTCCTACTGTATGAAAGTCAATGGTCACAGCTTTCTTCAAAATAACATCAATTGTAAAAACAATATTTTGAAACAGTAATGATGGAACAAAGCCTCGATTACTGAAATCACTTGACCATCAATTTGAAAACACAGATTCACAGCATCATGAAGCAGTGTTTGGAAAGCTGCCATCACTACCTCAGTGTTGATTTTGTTTGTATGTATT
The DNA here is from genome assembly GCA_903798205.1 of Danio tinwini. NCBI lineage: Eukaryota > Metazoa > Chordata > Actinopteri > Cypriniformes > Danionidae > Danio > Danio tinwini. The sequence continues at coordinate 1,117,724 of CAIGQZ010033183.1, forward strand.
TCCAGCCTCTGTACGATGCTGTCACTTCAGTGGGAGCCAGAGATCATAGCAGTAGCGGTGATGTACCTTGCTGGCCGGCTTTGCAAGTTTGACATTCAGGAGTGGACTTCTAAGCAGTCGTCTCGCCGCTGGTGGGAGCAGTTTGTACAGGACGTCCCAGTGGAATTGCTGGAAGGTATGAGACTGCTTGAATATGTTTGACAGCATGCATTTTTATAAGGCTACACAATATATAATTTCAGACATCGGCATGCGCATATCATAATGCTGCGTTCACACCAGAAGCGGACGAAGCGTCAAGCATGAGTGATTTACATGTTAAGTCAACGCAAGACGGGAATCGACATCCTGTGGCGCGACGTGCGTAAAGGAAGCAGCGGGGGTCGAGTATTTTGTGTGATTGATTGGCCTCGCCTTAACCAATCAGAAAGCTTTGTCGTGTAGGGGAGTGATTATGACAGGTACAGTTTCTGGGGGAGTTTATGAGCTCACAGAGCTGGGTGCACCACTGAAAGGATCTAGTGGACTCGGGCACTGCTCCAAACAAATCGACACTGTTTTTAGTCTTCCTAAAGCACATAAACACAGTTATTCTCTCAAATCTGCATCTGTTTTGAAGTAAATTTAACACGCGAATGAATCTGATTTAGCGCGAATGAAGCTAGTAAACTTAAAACGTTCACGCGTCTATTTACGCGCAAATAGCGCAATATATATATATATATATATATTTTTTTTTATCCACTCGTACTGCGTCTGGTGTGAACAGAGCATAAGGGTGGGACAGTTCACAAAAATCATTGGTTGGATTCATATCACGGTTCTGTTGTCATGGTTTTTGGTTTGATTTGTTTTATGTTGTAAAAAAAGCCAGTAACACTTAGAAATACCATACATTAGCATAAAATACATAGCTTTAAAATCTATCATATACAGTAATTAGGCCTGGATCAGGGTAAGTTTCTGACGGTATGATAACCTTGGATTTCACAGTAATAAAATTTCACGGTATCACAGTATTGGGATTACTGCTCTAAAATATGTTCTTTTTAAATGTCTGCGTAACTTTTTTTTTTTTTTTCATGACTTTTCAAAACCATGGTAAACCTTGAAACCGGTTAATGTCCCATGCCTTACAATAATTTTAAACAGTTATTTTCAAGACCACGTAACCTTTTTGAACCACTCATCGGTGTCAGTTCTAAAGCTGTGGTCCAATCCGTAGAACTCAGAGGCAGGACAAATGTTGAGCTTCTGTTTACAGTAGCATGTTGGCATGACAAGGTTTTATTTGAAGGCAACATGGTGGAGATGTTTGTTTTCTAAAACCATTCTGCAATGTCATAATGTTTCAATACTATCCAGCACTAATTTCAAACACTCAGAAGTCTTGGAATTTTTTCTTTTTTTTAAGATTTATTGTGATGTATTTTACTGCTTGATTTCTGTATTTCATAGTATTGGTCTTGTGGTTCACAGATATCTGCCACCAGATTTTGGATTTGTACTCTCAGGGTAAGCAGCCGATCCCCCAGCAGCCTCAGATGCAGGACAAAGAGAAACCGCCGCCCCCTCCTGCTGCCCCGCCCGGCCAATCAGTGGCACAAAACCCACCCGCTCAACCTCCCTCCAAGAAGAACTCCCCCCAGGCCAGCCCACCCGCCAAGATTAAACGCCAACATGTAAGTAAAGCAGTTACTGTGGGCTATGATACACAGTGATAGCAGCTTTAGGATTATGGGTAATGTATTTTTTTTCTTTTAATTTGGCTTTTAAACCTAAGTGGAAAAACAAATGAAGTTGTGACTTAATAAATAGTGAGCAAGTTAATTTTTATTCTTAATTTTGATGCAAGAAGTCTGTTATTGAATTCAATCGGTTTTAGCAGAGTTAAAAAAATAAGTTTAACTTTCTTTTAAGTGGCATGCAAATCAGCAGTGTCAAAAACTTTACTAAGTTCTACTGTGAAACCCTTATAAACACACCGGCTGATTTAAAGGATTAAATGTTGTTTTACACTGGGACTATGCACTGCATTTTCTGAGATCCTTCTCCACTCCAGCTCCAATTGTGCTTGGATCTGCTACGGAGGTTATATATGTATACATAAGCAGCGTGTTATATTCACAGACTGCATGTTTGTGAAAATACAGGCAGGAGTAATAATTAAAGCAGCAGCAGCGCAGCAGTTCCATTCCACCAAGACCAAACATTGCCATATACTTTTTCATTACTGTACTAAATATCTCAAAGTGCTGTCATGACAGAAAAAGAAATAACTTTATAGAAGACCATTTTGCTAAATATATGCAACAGCATATTTTATTTGGGTTATATGGGTAACAGTTTACAATAATAGTTCATTTGTTATTATAAGTTAACTACATGAATCAAACGATTAATCTTGGTTAATGTTAATAACATTCATTCGTTCTTTCATTTTCCTTCAGCTTAGTCCCTTTATTTATCAGGGGTCGCCACAGCAGAATGTACAGCCAATTTATCCAGCATATGTTTAACACCACAGATGCCCTTCCAGCTGCAACCTAGTACTGGAAAACAACCATAGACACTCATTCACATACATACACTACGGCCAATTTAGTTTCAATTTAATTCACCTGTAGCGCATGTCTTTGGACTGAGTGGATGAAACCCACGCGAACACAGGAAGAACATGCAAACTTCACACTGCCAACTGGCTCAGCCAGGACTCGAACCAGTGACCTTCTTGCTGTGAGTCGACAGTGCTAACTACTTAGCCACCGTGTTCTATCTGTATTTTGAATGATTTTGAGATATTGAGCTTCAAAGTTTTTGCATTCCATATAGCAAACAATATGTGTGTAACAGTTCCCTTTCATACATTAACATGACAGAGACCCTAAATGCACTCTAAATGTAAATTATTAAAGTTCTCTTACATTTGCAAATTGGAGTAAAAAAACACGGTAAATGCAGATAGAACCTTCTAATTCTGAAAAGTCATTTTCCACTTGGAATTATAAGGTTCTATCTGGCAGATCATTCATTGAAGCATTAATTATTAAGAAATACAATCACAAAAAATATAAATTGGTGTTGTAACAGTATGTGGATGCTTGAGAAAGTAAAATTTAATTAATGTTTTAGGATGAATATTTTTTTTCTTCTTCAAATTAAGCATACGAGGCTGTGCTAAATATTTTATCCAGTGCAGATGGTAATTTTATCTAATTAATATGTTACTATTTACTAAATTTTATGCTTTATATGAATTATTGATTTATATTTATTTAATTATATGCTATATTTATTTTAATGTCCCATAAATTAAATTAAATATCTGCCCTTCAAGGCTTAATATTAAAATTAAAAACTTTAAAAGAAAATAGTTTCACTTACCATATATACACAAATAAAAGTGTTTTAAATTTAATATATTACATTTTTTTATATTCTTTTTTAACAATGTAAAATTTAACATATCACCTGTGTCAAAAAATGCTTCTAAATCATCACATTGACACATCTTAATATTGTGTAGTGCGGAATTATTTAGCCGACTCAGATTCTGTGTGATTTTTGTCTTGCTGGTCTTTCCCGCTGTCAATCGAGCAGTCTGGCGAAATGGCAAAGAAAGTTAATCCTTATTGGTCCTTGTTCGTGCATTAATAATGCTGATTGGCTCACAGAAAGACCCTTATAGAGCCAAGCTGGAGTTGGACTTTGTAGATAAACCTTTTTTTGTTTTTTAAGTAAAAGTCTTAAAATATAAACAACTTTAGAAAAAAAAAACATCCTATAATGTAAATAAGTTGTCATTTAAAAAGAATATGTGAATAACTCAATTTTGACAAAAAATGTCAGATAGAACCTTATAATTCTAAGTTGACGAAGTGTTAAGAAATTATTTCCTTTAATTTGATTTAATCCTTTCTCTTTTTTTGCTGATGTTTATTGCATGCTTGAATAAATATAATCATAAATAAGATCATATAATTGAAGTCAAGTCATCTTTATTGGTATTTTTACAGCCACTGATTGTTATTATTTTAATTTTCTACCATGAATTGAAGAAAAAAACAATTATCATTCATGATATTATAGCGGATCAAAATTGCAAATGTTTACATATAGTATCACGTTTTAATTTGAGTTGTAATGAAGTAAATGTGATCAGATTCAGATTTCAGCTAAATAAAACCTTAAGTTTCAGTTTGTTTTCGATTAATTCTTTTGCTTTACTGTTAAAACAAAGAAACAAGCTAATTGCTACCTTTAGAAGAAAGTGAAAGGATTGGTTACATAGCTTCTGTATGCATTAGGTATCGTAAAACTCATATCGTTTTTGTGTTGTTTTGTAGGTCTCTCCTAAAGATGAACCTAAAGCTCCAGCAGGTAAATCTGTTTTGCTTGCAAAGGACATTTTATTGTTTCATAAGAACCAATGTCTATTGTGAAATTATGAATTTCCTATTGTATTAAGTGTAAATTACTCTCTGTCATTGTTTCAGAGCAAGTCGGCTCTAAGATACCACGTCTGGAGAGTCCCATGCCGCCTCTTCCTGTTTCTCAACCCCCTGGTGAGACTTTCTTTGTTTTAAAATAAGCAGCACAATAAATCTCTGCCGACATCTTATCATACAAAATAAGTAATGTTTAAAACATAAAGGATAAGAAAAGACGGAACTTCAAAAAATGTACATTTATTTAGCAGGTTATAAAGGCAACATTTCTCATTTTTAGGTAGAACTAAAGTAACAAAAAAAAGACTATTTTTAAGCATATATCCAAAAGACTAACATTTAAAATGGCGGACAGGAAATATACATGATTTATTATAAAATAGAATCTAACTTTTAATATAAATGTTATGGTCATGATTTCAAATAGCATAACAGCACATTATGTGCATATATTGGTACCATTTATTTTGCCTGCACATTTCCATAAAAAATGTACAAAAATAGATTTTTTTCAAATGAGTGTTTTTATCAACACGTCAAAAATATGATGTTTACTTAACTAGTGCTACGCAGATATTAGATTAGTTCATCATTTTTTCACAGAAGGAGGCCTATGCACATTATATTAGTCTTAATTGCAAGACATTCCATATGATAAAACCCCCTCTCATTCAGGTCTGCTTCCAATTGTTAGACTAAGGTAGGATTTTTATGTTGCCTTGTAGGGCTGCATGATTAATCAAAAAAAGATCACTCTTCTCGATTCGACCCTACAACCGTTCTTAATTCAGTTTTTCTACGATTCAGCCAGTTATATTTTCAATGTCTGGAGAAAAGCGTTAAAGCGGTCGCACAAGTCTTCACAGCAACATTTCCAAATGGTGTCACAAATGTAACAATGTATTTATAAGGTATAATTTACCCAAAAATGTCATTTCTGTCTTAATGTAATGATGTATTCGTGGCCGTGAAATCATACGTGAGCTGACCACGAGCTGTTTGTTTACCATGGAAAGGACGCGGGAGTGCCCGCCAATGATGCATACTTTAGTGAACAGAACCTGTATGTGATGTGAATAACAGGTAATAAAGTTGTAAATAATGTTCAGTTTGTTGCACAGAGCAATTGTTTGGAAGCCGCGTGGGAAGAATAATTTGCATGTGTGTGTTTTTTTTTCTCACAGTGACTAGGGATGCACCGATACCAGTATCGGGTATCGGTTCGATACTTGGTTAAAATACTCGTACTCATATCGGACATGAAAGGCCGATACCGCGCACCAATACCACTCAACAGTAATTCACTATGGATGTGATTTGTTGTCCTACCTGACTTCAATGTCTTAATGTATTAATTAGCCTAATGTATTATATATTAATAGCTTAGCATGGTTTCCGCTACATTCATTCTTCCATGGCGGGCCGCCACACCAAAATTCAACCCGCCACTGCTACATTACTACTCACTCAAAACATTCAGTCATTGTTAGTTTTTTTTATAGCAGGTTTTAATCGCACCAAAACGTGTTAAAATGTACTTTAAGTGAATTATAACATCGCAAACTTTTCTGTAATCGTAGTAATGCTGTGTGTCATTTTAACCCTTTAAGGTGACATGCTGTCTGACAGGTGCGAGATGCGTGAGGCTAGCAAACACAGCATAGCTTTCAGTTAAGATGAACACAGTTTCCATAATTAGATCATGCTTTATAAAACTTTAAAATGTATAGATAAAAACTTTACCTTGCTGGAATTTATGGCCATTTTACTTTACTTCAGGACGCATTATTGCCGCTCAGTAGGTCTATTGGAGACAAATCAAATCACTTTTATTGTCACATCATCAGCAGCACGTGTGCTATGATGAGTGAAAAGCTTAGGTGCTGGCTCCAGACAGTACAAAATACAACGACAATGCAAAATACAGGCAGTGCAAAATACAACAACATACTCACAAAAAAACAAGACAATGTAAAATTGGCAATGTTGACAGTGATGCGTACGATGGATAGGTGTACACATAGTTGTAGGCAGTATTGTTTAAATATGGATTGGTTAAAGTGCAGTGCATGCTACATCTTTATGGTGTGCAGTGTGGGGTATGGGAGAGTTTGTGTGGAGTGTTAAGTGTTCATCAGCCTGATAGTCTGAGGGAAGAAACTTTCCTTCAGTCGGCTGGTGCGTGACCGAATGCTGCGGAACCATCTGCCTGAGAGTAGCAGAAAGAAAAGTCTATGGCTTGAGTGGCTGGAGTCGCTGATGATTCTCTTGGCTTTCCTCATGCACCTCCTGGTGTAGATGTCCTGGAGGGAGGGAAGCTCACCTCCTACTATGCGTCCAGCAGTTCGCACAATCCTATGTAGACCTTTGCGATTGCTGCTGTTGCTGTTTCCGTACCAGGTGGTGATGCAGCCAGTGAGGATGCTCTCCACAGTGCAGGTGTAGAACGAGCGGAGGATGTGGGGGCTCATTCCAAACCTCCTGAGGCGCCTGAGGAAGAAGAGGCGTTGTTGTGCCTTCCTCAGCGCTGCGTGTGTGTGAGCATTCATAACATTCATAAATATTCCGAGCAAATCTAATAAATGTTGGAGACATACTCGTTACATAAATGCACTAAATCGCACTTCAGCAGTGTTTATTTGAGAGCACAAGAAAACCTGCACTTAAACAGCGTATATTTAAGGGTGTGCAAGAAGTTTTGTGCATGAACAGAGGAAAACAGCGCGCAAGCAAAGAGATTCGCATGCTCATATTACATAAATGCGATCTCGGCTTGCAATACTGCTCTCATGACATCGGTCATTGAAATAACGCCCAAGGTAGTTGGTAGAGATGAGATCAGACCTCAGATTCGATGTGTGGCCGCACGTCACAGTTACTTTACTGCAATTTTTAAATATTGGCTTAATTAATTAACTTTTCGCTCGATTAAAAGCTGAAATATTGCCAGACACACACACACACACACACAGAGGATACACTGTTGTAGGCCTTTTAATTATAGATTTTTTTTTACATTAAACGCATAATAATGAAGTGCAAAAAAGAACAGCTGAACTTCGGAAAAAGTGATCACTGCGGTTGCTGCGATGGTTGCTTTGTTTTTCTGCAGTTTGCTTGTCAATGGCACGGCATTGCTTAATCACTTGTTTTAATAAAAAACACGATTATTTATTAATAAACGTTGTGAGATAATGGTCTCGTGATTTTTAAAATGAGAGTATGCGTTTCGCATTTATGGCTATTAATCTTATCTACCCGCGACCCACCCATAGTTAAACATCTAGTACTTTTTGATTACCTGACCTGCAGATCAAAGGCAGGACTTGTGAATATGAAGGAATTGCGCATAACAGGGCTTTATGCATCCCCAATGCAATGAGAGTAACTCCATAAGGTAACGTACACTGCACACACTTTGTGTAATGTGTGAAGTCGTAGATGCATGTAAGCGCAAGGATAACTCATCTTTTAAATGTCCATGCTTAATTGTTAATAGATAAGGTCTGGATTCGCAGGGTTATCAACAATGTGTATATTTTTGGCTTGGAACAGAAAAAAAAACAAAAACGAACAAATACACTTAATTGAAACCAAATCTATGAAGTATCGGTATCGATACTCTGTATTGGCGAGTACACAAATTAAAATACTTGTATCGGTTTGTAAAAAAATTGGTATCGGTGCATCCCTAACAGTGACAGCAGCCATGAGCCGCACTTGGAAGTGAAAGTGAAACCAGTGCACACCATTTAAATGATCATGTTGCATTTTACAGTTATGATTACGACAAGCACTTGATATTTGTTTTTTTTTCATAGCGAGCACAAAGTGTTGTGCATGAAAATAAATGTTTATGAGGTCAGTATAACTACTCTAGCCTATATAATGCAAGAGGGAATCTGATAATGACAAATGTATGATTTTTTCAGTGAAAGAAAATGGTCTAATAATGTTCTCAATGACAAATGACAAGCATATGACATAACAAATCAACATCAGAATTATGAATAGTTGTATTCTGATGCCATCACTTTACTGTGAATTAACAAACAGGACATTTTTAATGTCTGTTCAAGTCCACCGTTCCAAGTCAATGCAAAATTTAGCATTTGAACCAACAGTAGACCTACACATAGGCCTAATATTATTGTTGTTTTACCATATGTTTGAGAAATGACTATAATAATGGCCTACTCATTTTAACCTTTAATTGAAATCTACAGAATCGTGAGAAAATTGTGATCTTGATTTTAAGCAAAAAAAAAAAAAATAGTGATTCTAGCCAGAATTCATTTTAGCCAGAATCGTGCAGCCCTATTGCCTTGAGTCTAATATTGGTCTTTAATTAGTTAGTCTCATCTTGGCTTCGCTAATAAGTGGTGGGAGAAACAAAGCTTTTAAATAATTTAATCAATTGCTTTACAAATTATTCACTGTTTTGAGGCATTCAAAACACCATTTGTTTGGTCAAACCATGTAAATTTGCAACAAAAAAACGCTGACAAAACTTTCTTTTATATTGCTTTTCAAACCTAATGTGAACTAATGTATAACCTATAAATGCACTTAGCTCATCATCTAATATCATTAAAAATTAAGTGTCTGCATAAAATGTGTGGTTTATAAATTTTTCAAGAGTTATATATTGTTTGCTTCTTGGAGGGCTCTGCTAAACAGCTCAACAAGAGACTTTTGACTATTATTCCTCTTCATTTTACAAATGTCCCATTAAAAGGTCTACAAACTCATAAAACTGATCTGAGATCAGGTAAAAACTATGAAACCTGCTCAGTGATTCACCACTGGGGCTATCTGGATGATTTGTATGGGTTTTATGATATTACACAGATTGCTGAAAAGTTCTGTAAACAATTATCACTTAAAGGAGTAGTTCACCCACAAATGAAAATTCTGGCATCATTTACTCACCCTTGACGTGTTCCAAACCATTGTTTTGTTCTGTTGAACACAAAAGATGATGTATTAAAGAATGTTGGAAACCTGTAGCCATTGACGTCCATCATAAGACAAACAAATACGATTGGAAGTCTATGTTTACAGGTTTCCAACTTTCTTCAATATATTTTCTATTGTATTTAACAGAACAAAAAGATAAAGCAAATCAAATTGGTTTTGAACAAGTCAACGTTGAACAAATCATCACAGCATTTTCATTTTGGGGTGAACTATTGCATAACATTCCTGTTCTTCATTGCTAAAATCTCATTTTCATATTTTTACATTGTCAATTTGATACGTTTTCCGAACTGCTGATTCAAAACAAAAGATTCATAAAGCTTTCGAAGCTTCATAAAGCAGTGCTTCGAAAGCAGACAACACTACCACAAATGCCATCTTTAAAAGATGATATTAGTTCTTTTTACTTTTTACATACTTCATGTGAAGGTTGGAAAAAAATCCCTGAAAAACAATCTCATGAAAACATAAAACCTTTTTATGTTAATTATTACATAGTGCTTCTTATAATAACTATTGCTCTAAAGCAGCTTCACAAAAGGTGCATTATTAGTTATGTTTATTTGTTACTATAAATGTTTTAATTACTAATAACTTTATTAGTTATGAAAAACTAACAGATAAAGTTATTAGTTAAGATTATTATATATATATATACCATGTACACATAGTTAACCTGCAGTTACATAGTATATAGGTGATGTCTATGTGTAGAACACACGTGACCCGCGGATTAATTAATTCCTTTTTTTACTGGTAGATTAATCCTTAATTTGTAAGTCATGTAATGAGGATATACAAGTTGTGGAAGTTGTGTGTGGTTGCTTTCTTAGGTTTTTAAAGGGCCACGAAACCCCGTCTTAGCAGGGTGTTTTCACACCTCTAGTTTGGAAAAAGTTAGGAAAGTGGGAGTGTCAGGGAAGGGAAAGAGGGAAGGATTTGCAAAGAAGGGAGTTTTCATTAGGGCACACGCTGTGTTTCACAGCAAAATAAACACACAGGGGAGAAAGACAGTGACCGTTTACATGGAGATCAGTAATCGAATTATCTTCCAAATGATTAATTTGTCGACTTTAACTGCAGTTTGGCACTTTCACTTCAGAAACATTTCCTGCATGTCCCCCGTGAGAGGAACTGCTGGACAGTGGAGTTTTAATGGAATGTTTGATACCGCACGGCGTAAAAAAATCCTCCGCATTTCTTTGTAACTTAGATGCACTCAGTAGGTAGCATCAGAAAGCCGTGTGGGTATAGACTATCCTGTCACAAAATGAGGTGCAAATTCTACACGACAGTAATAGTTTGATTGTGGTGTTTACATGTTTACATACGGAGAGCAGCATTTACAGCGGATCTTTCAGTCTATAATATAGTACTGTAATATTGCAGTGATATTAACATACTGTAAACTTAGTAACTAAATCACCTTGACTAAGGTATGTCTTTAAAAATTGAAAGAGCACTGCTGATGATACAATCTAAGTTAGAATAAACAAACAAAGGGCACTGAACACACACACTTACCAAATCTGTAGGAGACGAGCGGCAAATCCGGATTTCATCATTTCCAGATGCGAAAAAGCTCTCGGATACAAAATGTTCCTTACAAACGCATTTCTATCACGTTTCGCGTGCACTGTATTCCACACGTGAGTCCTCATATCGGGAAAATGAAAACAAAACTTTCGTTGCAGCACATTAATAAACGCAGCACATTAATAAACACAACACTGACAACCCATGTCTCCAAACTATTATGTTTAGAAATATGTTGAACAAAATCTTCTCTCCATTAAACAGAAATTAGGGGAAAAAAATAGGGGGGCTAATAATTCTGACTTCAACTGTGTCTTACTTTAATTAAATACAGCTACTCAGCTAACATGAAAATGAGTGTCATATTCCTAGTTACTCCTAAAGCCCACCCTCAAGAGACTCTGATTGGTCAGCTAACATAATGTGCTGTGATTCGCGGATTGGCTCCACACCACCAGGAAGTGTCATGTCCAGCCACACCTCTACTAGCAAGTGCTGTGCCTCTGCTGTGTAAATACTGTCAGTCAGTGTAGCCGTGTCAGTGTGAGCCTGAATTAGACAGAAAATTAAGAGCTGAACCCTCACGCCTGCTCTCTAAACAAAATCTGACAAGTGTCTTTTATATATATTCGGGTTATAAGCATGTGTAAGTAACATGAAACTTTCACATCATTTGCGGGTTGGTTATTTCAGATGTAGAATGCAGGGAAAGCAGCTTCAAAGGGAGACACTGCAGTGCTGCTGAAGATTGATTAAAGGGGTTTGACGAATAAATATAAATTTGTAGCTAAATTGTTAACGCTGCCAAACATAATTTCCTGTTGTTTACATCCTTATTTATGTCCTCGCTACAACACACAGTTAACGCAAAAAATTGCATGTAATAGATCAATTTTAAGAAATAAAAATACTTAGAGATGTGGCTCAGAGTCCACAGCTTCATTTATTGTGGTTGGAGCTGATCCTTTTTTGATGAGTTTTTAGCCAAATCCAGCACTGAACTGGGAGAGATTCTGGAAGCTGTCCTTTGTCAAATGCTAGAGCTATATTTTTTTAATAATTCTCTGGAACATAATTAAAATTAAATGGTAAGCACTTCTCTCCTTGTGTCGTGTCCTTTTGGAAGCCCAAATATAGAAACTGAACAAGCTCTGTGGAAATAGCAGAGTTTAGACTGCATTTTAGCTTTATCTGCTATAACATTACAGCACCTCTGGCCAGGCCCTTTTGCTGCGCGTGGTGAGTGCCCGTAATCTGAAGGGTTTGTGATCTGGATATATTTTTTTGGATATTTTTTTACCTGGATATACTTTTTGTAGTCTCCAAACTTTGTTCGCTGTAGGGTTTGCTAAGCTAACTTTGTAAAAGCCAATGTTTCCATTTGCATTGAACTTTGAACGTATTACATTCAAAGATGTTGTTTGTTCACACAGCTACATAACACATGAAATATGGTATGGTAGTGGACCACCCCTTAAAGATGCTGATGACCATTAAACATGTCCTAACAATCTTGTGAAAGGCTCCATAGGCGTATTTTTGATTTGTGCAGTTTAAAGAGTAACGTCTAATGATTGAAAAATACTCTGTCATCCATCCACACAGAACGCAAGACTCAATCTGCCATCCCAGCGCCTCCTGCTGAAGCCGAACCGGCCGCGTCATCAGAACTGGACCCAGCACAAGGACCTGCTCCTCCTCTGCCACACGGAGCCCCTCCCCCTCTACCGCACCGCCCACCGCCCCCTCCACCTTCCAGCTACATCATGGGCATGTCCACATCCAGTTCCTACATGTCTGGGGAGGGATTTCAGAGTCTGCAGTCTATGATGAAGACCGAAGGGCCCTCCTACGCGCCCATGCCCCCTTCATACGGCATGGCGTATCACCCACACGTCTATGGTCACGCAAACCCTCCACCTCCAGGTCCTCCGCCTCCAGCCACTTACCCTCCTCCCAATCTGCCCCCGCCCACCCCAGCTTACCCTCCTCCAGGCTACAACCCCAGCTATCCGCCTCCACCCCCGCGCATGCCACCAGGGCACAACGTGCCTCCTCCTGGAATGGGTTTACCACCTGCTGGGTACCCTCCTCCTCCTGTTCCACCCGGCCAGCCTCAGCTGCCACCCCATGCCATCACAGGAATGAACAGAGGGGCATGGATGAGATGAGAAGATGAGACACGTGCCTGTATCCAATACACAAAGAGTTCACATCCAAAAACCGACTGATATGTTCTAAAAGGAGCATTTTTTTTCTCGTCATCCTGTCTGTAGGTTCAGTAATTTCACTTTCATGGCAATTAAGAGTTAGCTTTTATTGTATTTAAAGTGAAATAAATGAAGATAAACAGAGGTAGCTCAGAAAAATGATCATTTTAGATGGCAACTAGAGGTTTTTGCATCTGAATTCTACACCGTCTGGTTTCTATGTATTCTGATGCAGGTTTTACAGGAAGGTATAGACATTTCTGCTTAAATTGGAGTATCAGGAAGTCTATGAAATACCACAGGCTTCCACTTGGGTTTAGGGTTTCACCGTTCTGTAGACTTCTTCTTCACTGATCTGATTTAAAAGGATAATTCATCTTGAAAACGAAAAATTGTTTTGTATATCTACTCATCCTCCTGCTAAAGGCATAGTTCATCCATGAATGTAACTCCTTCTGTTGAGCACATAAAAGAAGATATCTTGAAGATTATTGGAAACTATTGAATTCCAGAGCATTTCTGTTTCTTACTATGGATGTCATTGTGTGTTCTGGTTTCCAACATTCTTTAAAATATCTGTTTTCTTTGTGTCCAGCAGGGAAAAAACGTATTAAGGTTCAGGATGGCAGAAAAAAAAGTCATAGCACTTTGGAGCCACATAAGCGTTCAATAATATAAATTTGTGGGTGAACTATCCCTTTAAGTCTAGCAAAAGTACAGACAATGTTAAAGTTCAGAGTGTTTGGATTCAGTTAACATGTATTGTAGTCCACAAGTAGATGTATAAATAGGTCTGACAGGAGGTAAAGATTCAGATTTTTTTGGTTTTTAGATTTGTAAGGCTTGAGTAATGACAGCATCTGCAGCTTTATTTACAATTATTGTCTGCACATATAAAATTGTCACTATTTGCTGTCTCTCAAGTGTTTCCATGCCTCTATGATTTTCTTTCTTCTGTTGAACAAAAGAAGATATTTAGATTATGTTAGAAACCTGTAATCATTGACTTCCGTAGTATTTATTTCTCCTACTTGGAAGTCAATGGTTACCAGTTAAGTGAAGGGTGAGTAAATGATAGACATTTTCAGTTTTAGGTGAACTATCCCTTTAAATTCATTAGCATCACCACTTACATTCCAAATACCTTTCTATGAATGAATTATGAATTCTTCATTGTACATATGGTTTATTCTGTATTACCTTTAGAGAGTGTTGCTTTTGTTTGTTATTTTCCAGTGTTGTGTTTCTTTGGCTTACTTTTTAGTTAGTTTGTTGCAGACTTATTATTATTATTATTGTTTCCTTAGCAAGATTTGGAAAACATCCCACAAATCTTCCTTAGCAGTATGTAATTCAGATGCCTTTCTGGCATCTTTGAGCTGAGATCAGGCGCATTGATTGGGCATGTTGGTTTCATAGTTTCCCGTATGTGCCTTAGTTTTGTTTATAGCTGATTGGTGAGGGACTCTCTGTGCTCAACTAGCTTGTGTTTACCTGTTAATTCTTTTAGGCAGATAATAAAAAAAAGTACATTTGCTGAATTGTGTCTTGTGTTGTGTGTTACAGTTGAGTTTTATCATTTTGGAATCCATTCAGCTGGTATCCAAGTCTGGCGGGAGCACATTTAGCTTAGCGTCATTGAATCAGATTTTACTATTAGCGTCTTGCTAAGACTTTTAATTTTCTGTCAGTCTTAGTACATTATGAAACTACAGAAGAGTCTAGCTTTAATTAAATAATAAAATTATTGAATTTCTGCTCATTTTTGTCAATTGTCTAATTCAATGATCTATGCTAAGCTAAGCTAAAAATGCCACTGCCAGGAGATTGGCTGAATAGATTAAAAAATGGTAAAACTCCTTATACAGTTGCAATCAGAATTATTGAACCCCCATTGAATTTTTTTTCTTTTTTTAAATATTTCCCAAATGAAGTTTAACAGAACAAGGACATTTTCACAGTATGTCTGATAATATTTTTTTCTTCTGGAGAAAGTCTTATTTGTTTTATTTTTGTTTCATTTTTAAAACCCATTTTAAGGTCAAAATTTTTAACCCCTTTAAGCTATTTATTTTTTCCATAGTCTACAGAACAAACCATCATTATACATTAACTTGCCTAATTACCCTAACCTGCCTAGTTAATCTAATTAACCTAGTTAAGCCTTTAAATGTCACTTTCAGCTGTATAGAAGTGTCTTGAAAAATATCTAGTCAAATATTATTTACTGTCATCATGTCAAAGATAAAATAAATTAGTTATTAGAGATGAGTTATTAAAACTATTATGTTTAGAAATGTGTTGAAAAAAATCTTCTCTCCAATAAACAGAAATTGGGGAAAAAAATAAACAGGGGGGCCAATAAATCAGGGGGTTGAATAATTCTGATTGCAACTGTATTACATAAACAAAAAAGTGCACCATTCCAAATAATTAACTTAATTAAACATAATTAAGGCCACTTAATATTAAGTAGCCTATGCGGGACAGAAATAGTTAAGGTTTTTTTGTCAGTTCATTAATGACACCTGGTTTCACACTTTATTTTAATGTAAAAAGCAAACTGTGGAAGTGAAGCAGTCAGCCAAGATTGCATTAGTTTGTACATTGGTTTCCACTTTAATAAAAATATAATAAACTAGATTAATGTAACCATATAGAAGAAAAAGGGCTCATCTTTGCATCAACTTCACGCATAAGGACGCGTTCTCTGTTCTCGCGGTCTCCCGAGTTCATTCTTCTGAGGTACCTTGGCAAGACCCGTCTTTACAAGAACACAAAAACAGCCTCTGTGTTCAGTCCATATTTCCACTGTATCTCTTCAGCTGAGGGAACGGAACCAACCGTGTAACGTCAGACACAGTGCTATTCCAAGATGGCGCTGCCCTAGCTGTAAACGCTGTAGTAAAACATGCCATTTTCTTCAAAATGGTTACGTTAATTGAGTTTGTTTGATACAGTGCATCCGGAAAGTATTCATAGCGCTTTACTTTTTCCATTTTTTTATGTTACAGCCTTATTCCAAAATGGATTAAATAAATTTATTTCCTCAAAATTCTACACACAATACCCCATAATGACAATGTGAAAAAAGTTTTTCAAATTGTTGCAAATTTATTAAAAATAAAAAACCTAAATAAAATCACATGTACATAAGTATTCACAGCATTTGCTCAATACTTTGTTGATGCACCTTTGGCAGAAATTACAGCCTCAAGTCTTCTTGAATTTGATGCCACAAGCTTGGCTTACCTGTCTTTAGAAATTTTCGCCCATTCCTCTTTGCAGTACCTCAAGCTCTATCAGGTTGGATGGGAAGTGACGGTGTACAGCCATTTTCAGATCTCTTTAGAGATGTTCAATAGGATTTAGGTCCATTTTGACCATCAGGTTATTGATCACCTCCCTGACTAAGACCTCCTGATCACTCAGCTTAGATGGCCGGCCAGCTCTAGGAAGAGTCCTGGTGGTTCCAAACATCTTCCACTTATGGATGATGGAGGCCACTGTGCTCATTGGAACTTTCAGATCAGCAGAAAGTTTTCTGTAACCTTCCACAGCCTTGTGCCTCGAGACAATCCTGTCTCGAATGGTCTACAGAAAATTCCTTTGTCTTCATGCTTAGTTTGTGCTTTGACATGCACTGTCAACCCTGGGACCTAATATAGACAGGTGTATGCCTTTTCAAACCATGTCCAATCAACTGAATTTAGCACAGGTAAACTCCAATTAAGCTGCTGAAACATCTTAAGAATAATCAGTGGAAACAGAATATACCTGAGCTCAATTTAGAGCTTCACGGCAAAGGCTGTAAATACTTATGTACATGTAATTTTTCAGGTCTTTTATTTTTAATAAATTTGCAAACAATTTCTAATTAGTTGCATGATGAGACTTATCTGCTATTGCTTGTTTTGCTCTGATAAACAGCTTTTCTGACATTAATGAAATTTTAAAAGGGGTAAAAGAAAATCTGAGTGAAGCTGGGTGAACATGACTTTATGGTCCTTGTTGGGGAATCAATGGAGAAGAGCCGGAGACAGAGATTCAATTAAAGAAGGTTTACTGAAGATAGTTTGCAGTGTCATCAGCAGAAGCCAGCTTCAACGCTTGCACAGAGTTTATAGGCCGCTCTGCTTACAATCTCAAATCAACAATAATTATACTCTAACACACGTCACTAACTGCGTCATATATACAGGTGTTTTAATCTGATTGGTATTATAAAACGTGATAGACTTCCATGAAGTGTGTGTGTGCGTGCATACAAGTCTGAAAAAACCATCTCCAATGATTACTCAAGCGTCAAGCATACAGGTCAGAAATAAAAGGAGGATATTTCTGTGGTTATTCTGATCAGAGCACTTCATGTCCCCAATGATGAAGAACACACATTCATAAAGAATACTTATATACTTCAAGTCTGGCATGCTCTCTAGCAGGCATCTTATCAGGATAATAAAATAAACATAGCAGACTAATACTGAGACAGCTACTGAGACAAATATTCATTCTTTCACACCGTAAAATTCACATCTTTGACAGCTGTTCAAGCAGAATCAAATGTCCAGTTCCACATGAAAGGTCTCTGTGACCTCTTGGAAGGGCCTGACGATCCTGAGGAAACAAATCATTTGGCATAAAAAAGCAATGACACACAATCATTACAGTTTTGATTGAGATTGGTAAAAGGGCTCATCGAAAATGCACCATTTGGGCCAAGGCCATAGATCCAATCTAGAGCCATTATGTCAACAAAGAAAAGTATATAAATAACAGTAAAACAACATTAGTTTAATGTGATTATTGCTTTGAATTGAATGTAAAATCTGCAAACGTCAATGACTCTAAATGATCTGACATGGAAGAAGGTGCAGCGTTTGTATCACCTAAACCTTTTGGTCCTGCAAGGAGAATAAAGAGGAGAAATGTTCTTAAAAGGTGGTATGTCACCAAAAACCCCACTCTTAAACCAAACCATCATTGGAGGATGAGCAATTCATACTAAAATGTATGAATGAGATTCTACAAATACATACAAATTAGCCACTAAATCAAACTGTTACAAATTGGTCTTGGTTATGTGATATACAGAAGAAATTTTTCCCAATATTGCCAAATTTACTTCCATTTTCTTGCCACCACCGTTCTGAATTAAAATGTAAAACTCCAGTGAATCATTGATTTAATTGTTAAAGTTTTTTTTTTACTTATTTCCTGGTTAAATCCTGATTTATACATCTTTGTTAAGTGATTGGCATTGCCGCCTGCCCAGAACTATTGCCTGTTTTTTGAATTACGCTCTTGGATTGTTTTTTACACAGTATATGCTGGTTTTCGACCCCTGCCTCTCTGACCATTCTAAAATAAAGCTGTGTGTGGAACTACCTCTGTCTGCACTAGTACAATTCACCCCATGAAGGCTTCACCAGACCTACCATGTGCACTCATTGTGATGCAGAAGTATAAATTTGCCTTAAAGTTGGCATGAAACGGAAGTTGCTGAGACTTTTATCTTAATACGTTCATGGACTTCCAACTAAAATGGAATATTGAGTAGGAGGCTGGGCTTTCTTTTACACAGCTTACCCTGATAGCAAAGTAATGGTATAGAAGTCTATCCACCAGTACCAACAGCGAAATCCAGGGATAATGTATGTGTGTCTTTCCTCACGCTTCTGCAAAGTCACTTATTTTAAAATTAAAATTGAATTTCCAATTGATACTCGACTCTGTTATTGTTTAAAATCTGATTCCAGTTTCTCCTTTGATTTCTTTCATGCTGATCATAATATTAGTTATGCATTAATTTTAAAGCCAATTTCACATGCCATCCCCATTTGGGTTTACCAGCTTGCTTCTTAGTCAGAGGTTTGCAGGCGACTACAGGTTGTTTTTTGTCAGAAAAGGTAATCTACCCAGTCTTTACCCATACCACTTGGCAGATTAAAAATGGTCAGAAATCTAAAAACCAGCACAGCTGGCAGTAGAGATTTTCAATTCTATTTCTATAGCGCTTTTACAACGTAGATTGTGTCAAAGCGGCTTAACATAGAAGTTCTATTGAATTGAAATTGAAACAGTGTCAGTACAGTTTTAAGGGCTTACTCACACTATACTATCCGAACCGTGCACAGGCCCCTTTCCCGGATCGTTTGAGAAGTGTGAGTGCAGTTTACTTTGGCTCAGGCGCAGTACATTTACAGTGTGAGTGCAAGCGTGCCTAAGCCAGAAACTGAAAGTGAGACGTGACTTTATAGGGACTGTTTCATATGGATTAATGCTCAATGAACGCAAACTGTCGCAGATTAAAGACGTAAATCCCTCACTGCACAACAGCTGCAGCTTCAGCAAACTTCCTAATTCCTGCAGCACGAGGACTGTTTATGAGCGTCAAAAGTGGCTGATCTGTTCGGCGAAATATTAAACAATGTAACTAAAGAAATCTCCACTGTGCTCCGAGAGCGCTTACTGAGGAGCGCATCATCAATGACGTAATCGCGCCCAGGCCCAAATGTAATGTGAGTGCGGGCCGTCAGAGGAGACGGAAGGGGGGACAAGCGTGCTTTGGCCCGGTTCAAGGCAACTGTACATAGTGTGAGAGTACGGCCTAAGAGTTGAAGTTCAATTTAGTTCAGTTCAGTGTGGTTTAATTTTCACTGCTGAAAGTCCAAACACTGAAGAGCAAATCCATCGATGTGCAGCTACGCAAGCAAGAGAGAGAAACCAGGCTCAGTAGGGCATGACCAGTTCTCCTCTGACCAAACTTCTTGTGCAGAGCTGCAGTCTAAATGCCAGAGACTGGAGAACGTTCGTTGTGGAGAAGCTGCAGGTGTGAATAGGTCACAGGCTATTTCACAGGTACAGGGTGGCCGATACAATCAATAGTCTGTCACTGGGGTCTTTCAGGAACTAGTCTCATGCTCTCCACTCCTCCATGATTGTCACAGCAGCTGCTCAGGATACGGCCTGGTCTAGGATTATAGACAGTTCGGTATAATGAAAAGCAGACTAACATAAGTGCAGATGCCATTCAAATTATAATGTCTTTTGGGAAGTGTTCCCGACTCTGGTTGCCCTAATTAATGCAGCCTAACAAATCTTTAGAGGATTTGGATTTCTAAAGCATTGGTATTTTATGTGCATGCTAATGTAAAGAGATGTGTCTTTAATCTAGTTTGAAACTGACAGAGTGTGTCTGCCTCCAGAACTGTGCTAGGAAGGCTGTTCCAGAGTTAAGGTGCAAGATAAGAGAAAGATCTATCACCTACAGTTGATTTTGATATTCTGGGAATAATCAATTGTCCAGAATTAAGTGAGCATAGTGGATGTGAGGGGCTGTAATACACCAGGAACTCCCTCAGATACTGGAGCATTGTAGGTAGTCATTTTTTTATACAATATTTAATAGGGAGCCAATGCAATAAGTAAAGAACTGGAGTTATATGATCATATTTCTTTTTTCTAGCAATAATATATTTTAAACAAGCTGAAATTTGTTAATTAAGCCTACAGGGCCACTGCCTAGTAATGCATTACAATAGTCTAACCGAGAGGTCATGAAAGCATGATAAGCTTTTCCGCATCAGACATTGATAGCATATGTCTGACATTGACTGAGAAGGACTGAACTAGGAATTCATCAAGGGTTAGACAGTGTTCTAGGTTTTTACGTGTGAGGTTTTTGGGTCCAATATGCAAGACCTCAGTTTTATCTGAATTTAGTAATAAGAAGTTATTAGTCATCTAATTTTTTATATCAGCTATACAATCTGTTAATTTTGTAAATTTGTACAACATAAAAGGTTGAGAGGAGATTTAAAGTTGTAATTGTGTGGGAAGTTTTGGATACTTCTCTTTAAATACCCCAACTAGGTAAAATACTCATAAATTTGAGGTAAAAAAAAAACTTTACCAAAATGTTTGTCTAGTTATTCATTCATTTTCTTGTCGGCTTAGTCCCTTTATTAATCTGGGGTCGCCACAGTGGAATTAACCACCAACTTATCCAGCACGATTTTTACGCAGCAGATGCCCTTCCAGCCGCAACCCATCTCTGGGAAACATCCACACACTCATTCACATTCATACACTACGGACAATTTAGTCTACCCAATTCACCTGTACCGCATGTCTTTGGACTGTGGGGGAAACCGGAGCACCCGGACGAAAACCCACGCGAACGCAGGGAGAACATGCAAACTCCTTGTCTAGTTATAGTTTATCCTAAAGCCTATAACAAAAATTAAATGCTTGACAAAGATCTTACTACAGTTACATTTTCAGTTACATTACATTTTCACGCATCAGCTGGGCAAAGTTCTGAGATGTGTAATTTTGATTGCACTACTGGCCTGAGACCTGAGATCATATTTCAACTCGCACTGAGACCTTTAAAATAATACCCAACATGACATGATAAAATTCATTAATTCTACAGATATACATATCACCAGCGAGACTTATAATGACCCAGACCATGTCCAGGGCTGGGGTAATGGGTATTACAGATAAGTGAACAAACAACTTATCAAGGAGTTACTGGAGATTCTCTTTCCAATTTAGAAAGTCACTGCTTTTGAGGTATGGCATTTAAGGGCATAAGTGACTCTCTGAGGGGTTAAAGTTCAGAAATTTTATAGTTTTATGGGACAGCATCTGGCTATGTAAAACACACTAGGAATGTCCATCCCTCTGGAGTTTTCATGCCAAGAGAAGATTACGATTAGGAAATCAAGATCAAGGGTTCAGAAAACCACAATTATCTTACAATAGTAAGAGGGGTGTGGTTATGGAAGCCCTCGGGTTGACGTCAACAGAGAAGGACCGCCACTTCAAACAAGAAAGTAAATGGTAATCTCTGATTGAAGATTACAAAAACACACATTTTTGATTGATCATTTATCCTAAGAATAACAATGTGAGCTGCCAAAACAAACATTGTAAATTTAGATTTCATGTGGACTTTAACTCTTGCTTCTCGCATTTTATAACCAAACCAACACTTCTGTTGTAAAGAGTAATGGTAAAATCACAGCTGAAACATGGTGAAAATTTAAATGCTGTATGCCAGTCCAAAAACCATCTAAAAGGACTGAAAACTCAAATTTTATATGCCACAAGTGAAGTTAAGAAGTTACAATATTTTAACGTACACAAAGAATTTTCATTTTGAGATTTGAAAGGTTGCTGGTTTGAGCCTCGCTGGGTCAGCTCGCATTTCTGTGTGGAGTTTGCATTGGGTTTCCCCAAAGATGTGGTACAGGTGAATTGGGTAGGCTAAATTGTCAATAGTGTAAGTGTTAATGGGAATGTATAAATGTTTCCCAGTGATGGGTTGCAGCTAAAAAGGGGATCTGTTGCGTAAAACATATGTTGGATTAGTTGGCGGTTCATTCCGCTGTGGCAACCCCAGTTTAATAAAGGGACTTAAAGAAAATGAATGAATCAATATGAAGATTACATCGAACAGTGCTAACTTATAAGTACCACAAGTTTAGTCATGTATTCCTGTCATTACCATTCATTTGTCTATTTGATGACAAATCTATTTTACGTCTCTTAGACGTCTATTTTATTGTCACAGACAGCCCAAATTTATCCAAGATTTCTATGGCTGCATCTGAAGGCTTAGTCAGTTGACTTGTTGTCTCTGGAGGCAACATTTGTGCATAAAAGCACCTTATAAAACTGACATCAGACGGACTTCTGATACAGTATAACAATTTAAGATTCAAGAGCTCAGTCTGTGTACCAACCTGTCCATTAATGGCTCGTTTCCACTGACTGGTACGGTACGGGTCGGTAGGCTTTTATGGCCGTTTCCACTGTCAAAAGGCGTAACGAACCAAACCGTACCATACCCCTTTTTCTGCATCCTTTCGAAAGGGTACCTAACACGAGAAAGGGTACCAAAAGGGTCCCAAAGGCGGAGCTAGACGCGCAGCTGAACGCTATTGGTTTACAGAGATACGCCATTCGCTCACGCAACAAGCCAGAAGGAAAACAAAAAAGCAGCCATGTTTTCATACACAGCCGAGAGATTATATATCCATATAATAAAATATAACAACAAGCACTGTTCGATCTGGGCTCAAATGAACATTGTCGTCGTCTTGAAGAACAGCCACAAAGCCAAAAAAAAAGAGCAGATTTTACCCTGTGCCCTGTAGTTTTTTTCGAGCCAGTCTGAAGCGCTAGTGGTTTAGTTTTTTTTTTTGCTTGTGCTCGTCGCACTTCTGTATTTGAAATAACAAACTTCTTGAGCTGATGATAATAACGTGCGCTTGATTATTGACGTGCTTTTGAAACCTGATCCTGTCAGAAACTGACAAACGCGAGAGTGACGCACCAAAAAACAAAAGGAGAAGCCGGAAAAAAGGAGCACATTATTTTTTTTAGCAAACATGAACAAACTGCCATGTTTAACTATTATTAAGACCTTTTGGACTATTATGAACTCGAAATGATGGAATTACTTTCTAACAAGAGGCTACACGTGCTGCTGAAGAATGAAGACACATTTAATCATGAGAGGTTTGCACTGACTGGGCTCTATTTCCTGCTGTTCTGAACCTAAATAAGGACTAAATGTTTGCTGTGTGTAGTTTTTCTGTAATTAGTAACATATCAGAGACTGTAAGGGTCTGTATGTGTTTATATATGTTGCATTTATTTATTTATTTTATATAATTGCAGACGTTACAGTAGGCTATTTCGCATTGATCTGCAGTTATAATCAACTCATGTTTATAGTAAAGTTAGTAATAAACATTTATACAGGAGTATTTATGTGTGTAAAGCATCTGCTTTGTGAGAAGTGCTTCTCATATGATATGTGAGCGGCCCATACAGCTTTACTTTAGACATTTTCTCAAGCAAAAATAACGTTGACTGCAACTTTCTGTCGTACACCACACCCACCAAAAGAGTACCATTGGTACCTTTTTAGCAGTGGAAATGCAAGCCTGATAAAAAAAAAAAGTTAGAAAGTCAACTCTCCTTTAGGGGAACCCTAAAGGACCCCAATAACCTCATTCACTTTTTCCTACATTAATAATTTATTTCCAAACGTACACTGACTGGATGTGGTCAGATGCGAAAATTCAGTCAGTGCGCAAACTCATGGTGCATTATGGGTATTTTCTAGCTGTTGCGTGTACATGGGCTGTACACTCATTATTACAGTGCATTTAGGGATTAACTGAGTGCACTTCAGAACGTCCACTATAAAATCGGACACCGCTACAAATCGCTGCTCCCTCAAATATTTCAAAGACAGCCATTAGCGTTACTTAAAGTCCGAAACTGCAAAGAATTCAATCCAGACCCACATCCATTTCATATTTCAAGATCACTAATTGAGTGTGAGGGATTAAAAGTGTGGATTTATTACTTTGATGCATGATAAACTTGTATTTTGAAAATGTTTTTAATGAAACAGATGACGATGGCTGCGTTCAAAATCTTCTCCAACTTAAGTAGGTACTACATTTGAATTTTAATTTATTACAATGACCATTAGAAAAGTAGGTTCTATATAGTATGAATATTAGTATGAATGTACTTAGGACATACTACATCCACCATTTGTCTTTTCAGCAATAGTGCAAAATAAAACAGATGACGATGGCTGCGTCCAAAACCGCCTACTACCTGAGTACTTAATACATCTGAAATTGATTTTACTACATGACTGTTAGAAAAGTATGATCTATATAGTATGAATGGGAGTAGTATGAATGGAAATAGGACAGACTACATCCGCCATTTTTCATTATCACATGACCTGCATCAATTGCGTCGCTACACTCCCATTTATGAATTCTCTCACATTATGGGAAAGTGTAGCGTCCATTGGATGCGCACTTCAGAATCTTGCCAGAAGTAGTAGGTCACCTGGGTACTTCTCAACTACTGTCAAATACTATGTATTCGGACATACATAGACCCACTATTTTTTTTATCTACTATATAGTAGGGAAGTTTGTGATTTTGGATACAGACGATATTTAAAGTTTTCCTGTGTGGCTCTTTTGTCATGACATTCTGTCAGCATATGAAATTTACCATAATCAAGCAACAAGTCAGTTTCCAGAAAAGAAATGGAGAGTTTTTATTCTTCATTTTGCTACGAACTAGCACAAAACTGTTCTATTTAAATGGTAATGTGAGTAATTGTATAAAAATGGCACTAAACACACGTTTAGTGGGTTTATAGAATACAGAAAGTGCCATTTCTCACATAGACTGCTCTGTATTTTGCATCATGTTGTTTTTGATGCATCTCTGGTTGTGTTGTTCAAAAAAATTGTTGACACTTATAATTGTCACTTGTCATTTTGGCACATTTGCACTGTCTATTAATGTATTTTTAAATGCAAAATGCACACTTTTTTAAAACTGTTGATTTATGTATGTGTTCAATAATGATGTTCATTAAGTGATGTTTAATAAATCAAGTTTTGTTATGACACATTTTTTCAGACTTTTGACAGTGATGAAAATTTAGATTTTGACTTTTGAGATGTTGAAAACTCCTGTAATAAGATCTACAGCAACAGTTACTATAATAGGACTAGTAATGTTTTTATTGGGGTCAACTGACTGAAGGAAGTCCCATACTTGTTTTAAAAAGGACTATAGAGTAAAGTGGAGAAAAACACTCACATTGCAGATTTCTTGGACTATGACTTTCTCTTTCGCACCCAGGTCTTTTTCACTTTCTTCTGGAAGCTGCTTTTCCAGATTATAATATACCTCTAAAACATGGGCAAGAGCATTTTATTAAACAAACAAAACATTCATCACGTTTAAAAAAAAAAAGTACAAATAATATAAAACTCATACATATTTTAATTCCATTTTAATATTTCCATTTTAAAAATTTTAAAAGGAGGCATGGCCCTAACCCCACCCCTAAACCCAACCGTCATTGGGGGTTAGCAAATTTTACTAAATTGTATAAATGACATCGTACGAATTCATACAGATTAGCCACTAAATCAATAAGCTATGAATTGCAGTGAATTAACTTCCTGATAAAACAATGCATCATATCTTCACACAGACTAGACAGGTGTGTTAAGTGAACCCATCTGTGTGTCTTTCTTTCTTTTTTTTCTTTCTTTCTTTCTTTCTTTCTTTCTTTCTTTCTTTCTTTCTTTCTTTCTTTCTTTCTTCGTTCAGCCTATCTACGGGTGTAGCAGGAGCACTTTTAGCTTAGCTTAGCATCAATTATTTTATTGGTTTAGACCAGAGGTGGGCAAACTATGGCCCGCGGGCCATATGCGGCCCGCAGAACACTTTTATCCATCCCACGAGGGAGTTTTTTAAATGCTGCTTCTGAGTAACGGTTTGGTTTCAGAATTAGTAAATTAATGATGCAACACAAGTGAACGCCATTTGATGGCAGTATTGCACGCGGTACAGTTAGCGCAACCAGTAGAATTAGAACACACTCTCGGATGTTAAAATGCACTTTCGTGCAAAATCCGCTTTTCTTTCTTTTTTTGCGAGAGCGCTTCTTAAACTGAACAGCGCATCATCGATGATGTAGGAGTGCTCAGGCCTGAAGGTAATGTGAGTGCGGCCCATCGGAGGAGACGGGAAGGGGGACAAGCGTGCCTAGGCCCGGTTCAAGGCAACATAGTGTGAGTACGCCCTCAGATTCTTCATCCGTTTTATCTCATAGTTTTATTATTTATATGAGCATATTAATACAAGCTTAAATGAGATTGTTGTGAATTTGACTCAAATTATATAA
This sequence comes from Danio tinwini, assembly GCA_903798205.1. NCBI lineage: Eukaryota > Metazoa > Chordata > Actinopteri > Cypriniformes > Danionidae > Danio > Danio tinwini. The sequence goes on from CAIGQZ010033183.1 coordinate 1,144,663, forward strand.
TAATTGCCGGTTAAATGTGTTAATTTTTGTCATAGAATATATTTTCCATGCATACATCCACTTTTTTAATCAAAGATTTGTGGTTTCATCAAGTTTTGATTGACTGTATATTCTAAAAGCAGTGCAAATTAGATTAATGTACATTTGACTGAATAGTAAACTTTAAGAATTATTTTTTATGTGTTTGTAGGATTTTTTCTACCAGACAAGGTAGAAGGTTTTTCTTTTCTATTCTCCACTGTAAAAATTATTGCATTATTATTATTATTATTGATAGTATTATACTTTATTGCTTTATGATGATTAATAAGTAAATATAAATAGCTAATTAATTTGACTTGTACATTGACTCAATAATAACTATTACAAAAATCTGTTTTGTGCTAATGTGACTCTGTCCGATATTAAATATTATTCCATGCATACTGCCACTATAAATAAAAGTAATTTTTTGAAAAATTTGACATGTGGCCCTTCACTTGGTTTGCAAAACTTGATGTGGCCCTCGGGTCTAAAAAGTTTGCCCACCACTGGAATAGACCATTAGCATCTCACTCAAAAATGACCAAGTATAATGAGTGCTAGTTCTGTGTCCATCCTTGCTCTTTGTCTTTACCCTCAGTCACTATTCTCTATAATAGTACACTAATATATTCCAATTGAAGGACTGAATGAAAATTTGAGCACTCAATACACAGGAAAGTATACCGTTTTGTTTGTGCTTTGTTGGTTGATAAATCATTCAGATGGATTAAAATTTCAATTTTTTTAGTAAGACCCTGTGATAGTTATTTTAGGGAGCTGTCTATTAGTAACGAAACAAAGTATTTTGATTTCTGTCATTTGTTCGTTTTGTAATAATTGTGTCTAATTCTATAAATTCATATTAAACACTACTTTAAGACATTGTTCACAGCTTAAAAATGTTAAATAAAATTTAATGGTGAAAAATGTTTTTTTGTGCATATATAAGAGCAGTTAAAACAGACCAGTCAATTTTGACCGGGAACACTAAAGTAAGGGGCGGGATGTGAACACGACACAAGGCTTAAACAGAAACTGTACTTAAACAGCCAAATATGCGCTAAATAATATTTAAAAAATAAACTGAAATATGAAGAAATCACTTCAGAGAGTTTTGGGATTTATTTTTACAGGTGCGAACAACAGCCTAAACATGTAGTTGCCTTATTTTACCTGCAGTGTTTTTATGAGAGGACCAATACATTTATTTACTCTATATACGTAGCATGAACAATAATAAAGAACATCCACAAATGTCTTACTTAACAACAAGGCTAGTAGCCCTAGTCTATCATTTTTGCGATGTGCTCTTCAACGTTCAAAATGATGGCACCAAGCACAGCCTGTATTTTTTTTTTTATTTTACTTAGAAGATATCACGACTATGTACATGACTTTGCTTTTTTTGCATATGAGACCTTCTCAATCAAAAGCTTCTCACAAGAAACTAGAAATAATTTCCATTGAAACACTAAAAAAACTTTTTTACTTGTTTCTAAGACATTCTCACTCTGTTCAGATTAATAAGAGCTCACCAAAGATGAAACAATGTTCTGCTATATTCAGTAATTATGTACCTTTATGATAGAGATGCATACTGGTGATAATTAACCTATTTTAATCTGACTATACACTGTTGATGATGCCATGAGAACGACAAAATAACACAGCAAGGCTAGACTCACTAATAATGGTTTTGGAATCATTGTATGTTAAAGAGATATTTTATACTTACTCATACTCTAGTGGTTCTACATTTTTTTGTTTAAAATAGTTTTAAAGGGGTTTTCAAATCCCATCCTATAGAGTTGGCTTGCATGGTGTCCCATAGAAGTGGCTAACTTGATGATGTAGTTGGAGCCGAACTTGGCAGTGCAGTTGTGGGTCAGCAGCGTGAAGAGCAGTGGACTGAGCACACAGCCTTGTGGTGAACCTGTGCTCAGTGTGGTAGTGCCCCTCTATCCTCCATTTAGGACATTTTCCTCTCATGGTGCTCCAGCAAAGCTAGCAGTATTGTAAAAGACTCTACCCATCCCTTCCACAGTCTCTTTTAGCTGCTGCCATTAGGAAGAAGGTTTTGCTGCTCGGATAGACCAGAGGTCTGCATTCCCGTGGCTGTACTGCGAGAACTGCAGGACCTGACCAGTTTTCTTGCGGTGCGGGAATAAATTTCTGAATAAAATGCAGTAGCGGTCGGGAACTCTAGTGTAATTTGAACGGGAGCGGGCGGTCTAACAATATAGCGCTCCCGAGAGAGAGGGAGAGAATGAGAGAGAGCACTACTGCTTTGCACTACTGCCCTTTTTGTACCATTTGTACGCAGCAACACTGCACTGCTTTGGCAATACGAATGTACAGTTAATTGTCATGCCAATAAAGCACCTAAATGTGAATGTGCAGTGTGACATCCGCCTTGGTGCTTTCTCTCTGTGTGTGTGTGTGGGAATGACAGAGAGCATGCGCATCCACCGAGGTGCTGTGTGTTGCTTGTAATAGGCTGACTGGACACTGTAACATCCAGCTAAGTGTTTTTTGGGAGGCATATTTAATCACTTTACATTTTTCCGTGGCCCAATGTGTACCTGCTATGTGTATAAAAATAATTCTGGTATGATATATATAAAACACAATTAGTAGTTAGCAAATATATTGAGTGGATATGTTTGTAAATCTGACTTTGAAAGAGTCAGTGCCTCACCAGCCACAAACCTCACCGCACGTAACGTGGCACTCATGTCTCATCACAAAGGGGGCAAACAAAACTGACGTTTAGCCTACAATCCTTGCACAACCTACATTTTTATCTGTTATCATTCTCTTTTGGTAGTACCCAATTTTACTGAGTTTTGAAAACCAGATCTAAATTTAGCAGAAAGGTCAGGTTGGATAGCAAACGGGGTAGGTCAGGCAGCGGGTGAAGACTGAATATACAGCGGGAGCGGTCGGGTGTGGTATAAAATCTGGTGGGAGTGGGATTAAAATTGCAGTCCCGTGCAGATCTCTAGGTTAGACTACTTAACAGCTTCATCCCACAGGCTGTTAGAGCCCTCAACTCCAGTCAATTTACCCCCCTCTGCAATCTCATCCACCAGTTACCCCCCCTCACATTTATTATCTTACTTCTGGCTGGCCAAACACATTACTGTGGTGTGGCAGTATAGGAATCCCAAGCCTGGAACTGTTCAGATTTTTTAGCTTTTAAGGAAGAAATGATTAAGGTTTTTAATCGTTCTGTTTTTGGCAAGAAAGATTCTTGGCTGCTGACATCCCTTAAACAAGGAAAGCGTTCTGTGACAGATTATGCTGTCAAATTTAGGACCCTGGCCGCCACATGTAATTGGAAATTGAAGCTCTGACTGCTCTTTTTTTTTGGAGGGCTTCATGGAGGTGAATGATGAGATCTATGCTCGTTAACCACCGGACAGCTTGGATGAACTCATCAGCTTGGCCACTCGACTGAACTCCAGGATGGAGTTACGGCATTGTGTGCGGGGCCTGTCAGTCCAGCCCAGGTCTGAAACCCCAGTTCCCATTCCTCTTCCTGTGGCCATGGACACAGTTGATAATGCTCAGCCTATGTCCTTGGGGCGCTACCGCCTGACTGCTAAGGAGAGACAGCGACGCCTGGGGCAGGTCTCTGCCTTTACTGTGGTGGGCAAGGCCATAAAGCAGCTTCCTGTTCATTAAAAGCCATCGCTCGTCTGTAGTCGTAAGAGTCCTGGCAAGCTGTACTTCCACCTCAGAATTCACGTACTCAATTGATTGTGTCTGTCATTGTCAGTACCGCCGCTCCCTATACGCAGAGTACACAGGCTGCGTAGGGCCTCAACTCCAGAAGGGGGCACTATCTCCGGTGCTCAAAAAAATCCTTCCTTGTATATTAATATTAACAAAAGAATGAATATAAAAAAATTATAAATATTTTTAAAAATACATTTTATGATGAACGCAAAAAACATGTGACAAAAAAACATACATAAAGAAAGGAGTATGTTTGAAACTTTAGCAACCATAAAAAAAGTATGTCCGATGGATACCTTTCTACTCCAGTAAGCCACAGCATACGGCCTGAAGGAGGAAGAGGACGCGGTCAGTTTGAAATGTGAGTATTAGAAACCAAAGACAGTCCCTTGTGTTAAACTCGCATTTGTTGAGCTACTGTACAGTGCACTGTAGAATTGCTGAGGGTGTAAAGAGGCTTTATGTCAGGGGTCAGGAACCTAATATATATATTAGTGTTGGTAGCATAATTTGATGAGTAGTATAAAATGCCAGGACACCTTACAACATGACCTTACTCAGCCGTTACAGCAGGGGTCACCAAACTTGTTCCTGGAGGGCCGGTGTCCTGCAGATTTTAGCTCCAACCGTAATCAAACACACCTGAACAAGCTAATCAAGGTATACTTAAAACACCCAAGCAGGTGTGTTGAGACAAGTTGGAGCTAAACCCTACAGGGCCACCAGCCCTCCAGGACTGAGATTGGTGACCCCTGGGTTACAGTGAAAAAAGCATGAAACATCACTATTCACTTTGCTAACACCACTGACATTCATTTAACTTCACTATTATGTGCCAAGCGAAAATGGCTCACTCTGTCTAAACTTCAAGATAAGCCCACAGTTACCTCTACCTTTTTCTGGCTGACTTGAGATCGCTTTGCTGCGGTCTCAAAATATCCTGATCCAGGGCGCAGTTTCATCTTCTCTTGATGAGGCTCATTATCCGATTTACTCATGGTTTAAATAAATATGTATATATGCTTGACTGCCTCTGGCATTTTAAAAATACAGATGTTATTTAGTAGGTCACTTTTCCATTGTTTATTTTCACTGCTCACTGCGCCCAAAACAATCACCAACCAATGAGAGTGATTGTAAACGTAAGAAAGCTAATGTGTGTGCGCGCATACACAATACATAGCCAGTGTTGCCAGATTGGGTGGTTTCCCGCCCAATTGGGCGATTGTTTTTGCTTTTCGGCAGGTTTTGGATAGCTTTTGGGCTGGAGTCAGTCAGCAACATCTGGCAAGACTGCACACAGCTTTGCTAGCTGTTTTTCAACTCGGACTCATTCACATTCTCTCTCTCACACATACACACACACACACACATTCAGGTATTTGCCATGCAGAAGTTAATAGCGGATCAATTAAAAAAAAAATACCGGAACGCAAAATACAAATATCTGATATTTCCCGGAGCAAGATCCGGCTCAGATTAAGCACTGCCGTGAACAGTTCATTTGCTGTACTTAGCATACACGACTTATTCGCCATTTGTGAAAGGTTTGTAGTTTATGCTGGAGCTCCTCACATGCCTTCTTTCGGCTTTCACACAGTATAGTCCACGGTTTGGTTGCAGATATGTCATTTTTGCACCCAATATCACAGTGATGTTTGGTGCAAAAGAGCGAGAGCGCGAAACGTAGATTTGCAAGTGAAAAACAGCGGCAGATTCGAGTCTTTGCAGTAACATTTTTGTGTTTTCGCTTAGAAAAAAATAAACATTTTTGCCTGGATACACATTTTGTTCTAAAGATGTGCAAGTTTTGCCTGTGACCACATTTTTGGATGCAGGTATGTGAATGTGTTTTGCAATATGTTCACTGCAACAATAGTAGCAAAGAACATGAGCGGATGAGTTTCTGTATTTGTGATTCGTCCGATGGGATTTGTGCACCTGCACCAAAGGATTTGAAAAGGTAAATGTTGCGTTGTGTTTGTTGGAGACAAAAAAACACCTACACACTTGCAAATTTGCTCTGCAAGTACAAATTTACTGATACGCATGTGTGATGTTCTTTATAACTACAAATTACACTTTTACAGCTGCTTGGGAGTTTTGCACCAAAAATACCTTCATAGACATATTTCTATGTTCAATACATATGTCTGCAGCTCCCAAGTAAACCCCCTGAGGGCACCCTTACAACATGAAATAAATATAGCTGCTGAATTCAGAAAAATTCCCATCAACAAAATGTAAATCATATTGTTACACATAATGGATAAATGTTTTCCAGTGTTGGGTTGCAGCTGGAAGGGCATCCACTGTGTAAAACATATGCTGGATAAGTAGGCAGTTAATTCTGCTGTGGTGACTCCAGACTAATAATGACTAAGCTGTAAATGAAATAAATGAATGAACAATAGATAAATAATATCAATTAATTTTAGCCTTTTGGAGGAATCACACAACCTACAGCTTAGTTTCAGATGGTCTGTTTAGTGCTTTATAATTCCTTTTAGACCAAATGTCTTGGTTAAAAAAAGAATTAGTCTCCATAACACACTCAAACATCTTTAAAACCCTCAATTCTGATTTTATATCATGCATTGGCAACTTTATTCTTCAGAATTGTGAGATATAAAGTCTAACTTATAATTGTGACTTTAAGTTGTGAGTTTTTAACTCAGATTTCTGACTTTATAACTCATAATCACTCATTCATTTTTAGAAAAACTGGCAAATGTCTTTGATATATACTGACACTGAAAGTATTTTTGTCATAGATTATAGTGCAAGTTAAATTCACATTTTAGTTGTAGTTAAGGAACATTATGAAGAGTGCTTGACTAGCCCATTGCCTTGAAAGTGTGTTAGTTTTTTTCATTGTTTTTTATTACTAATTTCTTCTGCATTGTACATGCAGGTTCAATGCTGAAATATGTTGCAAAAGATGACGAGGTGGCATCATCCAACACTAATTCAGAGGTACCCAGTAGTTGCACAGATGCAGGAACAGGATGCAGCACTGGTAACTGCCCATCTACCAGCTATGCAGGTACAGGTGTAGTGGCCACAACTGTCAGTCTACACTTCTGTGAACACAGAAAGATCACCAGCCCAAAAAGAAGTTGAAGCTAATGTGGTGTCTTCTACAAGTGCTCTTCCAGCTGATCCTTCTCTCTGGCCATCTCACCTCACAGACTTGGATTGTCTTGAAATTGTACAGAGAGGACCATATAAGATAGATTCAGATTTTTCTTTCCTAAAAGACAAAGATGGACAAGGATTTAATCATATGCAATTCTACCGTGTACTCTCAAATGGAGAAAAGTTTTTAGGAAGCTGGCTCATGTATTTAAAGAACAAAAACAGTTTTTTGCTTTGCCTGTAAACTCTTAAGTTTAAAAGACACAAACCTGTTAAAAGATTATGTGCATTTAGTTCAGTTGCATTACACGAAATTAACTCTGATTTGTTCAATTCTCTGTATGATGGGGTGACCTGTGTCTCGACCCCCACAAACTGATAGTTACGAACTAAATGACCCTTTTACGATAGGTGTGACCCTTGCACAATCTCAATGGGTATAAGCAAAACAACAGCTTAAACATCTGATACGAGGGTCCTGCTGAGTAAACACAGAATGGTTTGTTTGATGCTAGCATAAAGTACTGTCCCACAGACAGTACTTTGGGTTAAGTTACATGAAGACCAACGAATTAACATCACTGCTGAGGAACTGCACTATTCATTGTCTTCAATAAAGTCTTCTCCCCATAAGATCTTTGGTCAGCTTACTTACTTGTATGTATTAGAGTCATCTAATACATTGGCGAGCCACCCAAGAACGGTTAAGACAAATACAGCAAAATCTAACAATTTGGCGAAGTCAGCCAGGAGAGACTGCAAAGAGGAAACCTCATCAACAAATGCCACAAACATGCAACAAAATGAACTAAAGAATCTTTGAGAATCTACAGTTTAAGCTGAAGATAAACAAATTTTGTTTGTGGAGGAGTCCTGGATCTACATATTGGATCTGTCGACACTTTATTTTAATCAACTGGATCTCATCTCAAAGATAATATTTTCCATATTCAAAGGAGTTTTTGTCAAAACCATCACCTCGAATTGATATATTAGAAACTGCTTCTATTTCTCACAGCTGAACAACAGAAAACTGACAATGATCACATCAGGTAAACCTCAAGTGCTTTATTCAGTGTTAAATGCTAACAATGTGAGTTTGAATGCCATTTTACATGACCGTTATTGCTATATACTGAAAGCGGCAACAGATAGTTCACCTCAGATGATTTGAAATTGAACTTTAGAACTAAACACGTGATTCAGCATCTACATTTAACAATGTTAAAAACGGCTAAAGTGTATTAAATAGTTTATAAACCTTACCGTTTCGTGAGTGCATATGCTGTGCTTCTGAATGGCTGTATTTAAATTTCTGTCGTGTTTCGTCTGGTGCAAACAGCCAAATTGATTATCACTGCGTATCTCGTCATGAAGCATGTTGTTAGGACATGCGGTTACAATGTAACCTGCTCACCTAATGTTTACGTTCGTAATATTTATATCATTTGCTAATTAATAACCTTATGTGGAACTGAATCTGTCTCATTACGGAGTTTTCTGTCCACTGAAGGTCGCATTTCAGACGCATTTCGATCACAGACGCATGCTTTCAGAGCCTTTCTGAATGAATGAATGAAATACGCTGTTTTCCACCAAGGCAACCCGGAGTGCTAAAATATAATTGGCTAAACCGGCATCGGGCGGGTTAAAAGAACAGAAACATAGACAGTGTTCCGGCATGGAAAAGACATTTTTAAAGCAGAATATCTGACTTCAGCATTGTTTTTCAGATAAACATGTTCACTCATATTTCTTAAATGCTTTAGAAGGGTTAAAAACTTACATCACCTTTCAGATATTTTATATTGAATCCAAGAGCTCTCTGGACTGTTACTAAGGAGCTCTTGGATTTCATTGAAAATACTTTGTGTTCTGAAGATGAACTAAACTCTCTGGGAATTACATGAGGGTGAGTCATTTTTGGGTGAACTATTCCTTATAGAGTCACTGAAAGAAAGTGAAATCATTTTTATAATTAAACTGAATTGAATCAACATTGATATAAACCTGTCGCAATAATGACACTACTGTCATCAGTAGAGCTGCTTTACAAAATTGATATTGATATTACTTTACAAGAGAGGCACTTTGCAACAATAACAGTTAATTACAGCTAGTTTCTTGTAATATTGTGTAGCTGAAAAACAACAACTATTGCATAAAGCAATAAATGAGACGTGAAAGCAATAGTCTTTTTATTGATAAATTTACAATCTGACAAATTTACATATTTGCCATCAATTTTAGCTCAATGTCTCCAGCAGTCATGCAGTCTTGTTACTATTAGCACTGAAGACAGAATAAACCTCAGAGGTTTTACACAATGAAACAGCACAGGGCATTGGTTCCAAATAAAAACCCATGCACAAAAGAGGCAGCACATGCCAAAAATATAATCATGGCTTTGTGTTTAGACCATTTCCCAAGAAAGAGGGCACTTTTTATTCTGTATAGGATCTGTTTTCAACACCTTTCATTAATTACAGTAGCAACGTATTATAAGTGAGACATCAAATGTACCTTTAACCCTTTATAGGGCATTTATTCGACTTTCGACTCATTGTAAAAAACCCTGGAGTGTTATTGGGGTTATTACAAACCTTTTGAACTTTTATGACCTAAATTAAAAAACATATTGTTATCTATGTCAATGAAGTCTGGTTCCTCGTCCAATAAATGTTTCAAGATGAAACACCTATGCAAAAACTCTTCAAACTTTATCTTAAGCCTTTATCCTTTTATGAAACATCTTTTGAATACAGAACAGCATACTAACTTAACACTGCGTATTTCTCCAGTATACACTACACAAAATACACATTGCACAAAAATGTATCCCAGAATGCAGTGTGCTCAACCTTTGATTTTTGTATAGGAGTTAAAAAAATGTTATTATCAATTTATTTCTTTATAAATGTGTATTAGAATGGTCCATAAAATATTAATATCTGACGTATTGCACAATAAGCATTATGCCAATATTGTATTCCGAACACAGCCTTGTTTTTTCATTTAAATGCACATGCCTGTTTAGGAACAGTTTATCTGACACTGAAAATATTTAGCAGGAAAAAGAAACCAGAATATCCAGACCTTGATCAATATTTAGGATTGATGTTTAGTTTGTTCCCTTTCAAACAGCATGGCTTTTCAGACCTATAAAGGCATAGGTGTTTCATTTAAATATAAATTGGGTTAAACAGTGCTGACAGGCACTGACAAATTAGCCAGTGGATGAGAAATATGTAGTCTATTAGTGAATGACTTACTCCAAACAGTCGGCAGAGAGTCCTCTGCAGCACATATTTAAAGGATCAGATCACCCAAAAATTCATTCCATCCCTCGATGATTGTTTATTGTCAGAGAGAAAATTATTTTAGATGAAATCAGAGAGCTCCCTCATCATCCATAGACAGCAATCCCGGGATCATAAAACGCATGGTTGGTGCCTTTCTATGCTTAGGGCGAGTGTCCACCAAAGAATTTTCATGAGCTGAGCCTTTTCTATTAATGTCGATTAAAAGAGTGCTTGAAGATTTAGCTGTGCAAAAATGCTTTGGTGGACACCCTTAGGGCAGGTGTCCACTGAAGCGTTTTTGTGATGCAGAAATGCAGGCTAAGCATTTGTTGTTGTTGTTGTCAATGTAAGCATAGCACTTTTTAAATGGCGGCAATGTAGCCAGGCACTTCTGTAAAGGCTGATTTACACTTCTGTATTTATTTATTTTATACCTTGTTGCACATCCGCCAGTTCTGCTACTAAGTTTTTGCAACTTGTACATTAAGGTACATTCAGAAAAAATAAAACACCTGCAAAGAAACTCTACACAGAGGAACAGAAAAATCTCATTGCCAGCTAGCGTTTTGGAAGTGTTCTTGCAGAGCAACACAAACAGCATGCAGAAGTATAAATGCATGGCTACATGCAAGGTATGCGCCGTGTTTCACGCCGATCACTCTGGTTTTTTGTTTTTTTCTGAACGTTACCTCATCCTCTGCCAATGCATTGATGAAATGAACAGTTGGATGTGCCAAAACTCTCTTCAGCTAAAAAGTCAAAGAGAAAAATTGTCATAGCATTTGCTTTGTCAAAAGTCCTTGCATTTGGGAACAGAGATGAGGTTCTCAAGGTGAATGCGTACCTTGGTTCTAGAGGTAAAACAAAAAAAAATAAGGTCTTGGTCAGACCTGAGTTTCAGTAGTCATGTCAAAGCAGTTAGTAAATCAGCATACTACCGTCTCAAAAACATTGCAAGAATTAGATGCTTTTTTTTCCAGTGAGAAACTTGTTCATGCTTTTATCAGCAGCAGGGTGGATTACTGTAATTGCCTCCTCACTGGCCTTCCCAAAAAGAGTCAGACAGTTGCAGCTCATCCAGAATGCTGCGGCCAGGATTCTGACCAGAACCAGAAAATCAGTGCACATCACATCCGTCCTCAGGTCTTTACACTGGCTCCCAGTTACATTTAGAATAGCTTTTAAAGGGCACCTATTTTACCCCTTTTTTAAGATGTAATGTTAATATTATGGTTCTTCTGAGTGTGCCAGTTGAGGTTCAGTTTAAAACACAATTCAGATTTTTTTATTATGATGTATTAAAAAGTGCCATTTTGGCAGACAGAGAGAAGCAACATGAGTGAGAGGATCAGCATTCAGCTGTACATGTACGACTCGGACACAGACCAAGCAGAGAGTACAATATCATTTGTGTCTTTGTATAGTTTTACAGTCAACTGTGTGCTAGTTTAAAGCTCCGAGCTTGTAGCCTACACTGAGACTAATAACCAAGCACACTGAATTAACTTTGAATGAAGGACATGTCACCTGTGTCACCTGATAGAAACTTATGTTTAGATTTCAGAAATGCATGCCGTTGCTTGGCGCGACGTTGCATGTCGCAGAGTGGCACTTTTTGTGTACGACCTGCTTGAGGCTATAACTAATGGGCGTCATACACCCGATGAGCCGCTTTTAGAGCCACGACACGGCACCAGACGTGCACATTCGCATGTTATTTAAAATGAAACCACTCAAATAACGCTCTGTGGCGCTGCAGACATAAGAACAGTGTCCTGAGCAGGGCCAGCGCGTCCATAGAGGCGACCTAGGCGGCAGAATAGTGAGCTAACCCCCCGGTCCTCACTTTCATCTGTGACACCCACCCCCTCCCTCACGGTCCTGACTTTCATCCACGACACCGCCAAATGCATGGCGCTGCGAGTCGTTAGTTCGTTATTTCCAATGAAGGGAGGTGCACGTGAGGCAACTTGCTCGCACTTTCCAGCTGCACCTAGTTTTATTTTTCACCATAGGTGCCCTTTAAAGTATTATTACTTGTATATAAAGCACTAAATAGCCTAAGACCTCAATACCTTACAGAGATGCTGACTGAATACAAGCCTAACAGATCACTCAGATCTTTAGGATCACATAAATTAGAAATTCCAAGAGTTCAGTCAAAGCAGGGTGAATCCGCCTTCACCTATTATGCCCCTCACTGCTGGAATCAGCTTTCAGAAATGATCAGATGTGCTCCAACATTAGGCACATTCAAATCAAGACTGAAAACACATCTGTTTAACTGCGCCTTTACAGAACGAGCACTGTGCTACGTCCGACAGATCGCACTATTGTGTCTCTCTTTTCTTTTTCATTCTTTTATAACCTGTTTTAACACCTTTTAATCAGTTTTTAATCAGTTTTATTTTTTATTGTTTTTATTTTCTTGTTTCTTTTATTTGCGTTTGTGTAAAGCACTTTGAACTTTGAATTACCTTTGTGTATGAAATGTGCTATATAAATAAACTTGCCTTGTGACCCCCTTTAGAGTCAGCAGCGGGACACTCAAGCGTCAAATCACCTGTAGAAACATGCAAGGTCACATGAAATGTTTTTGGTTCCTTTTCTGGATTTTAAATGTCTCAGGATTATTGCTGTCTATGGAGGATGAGTGAGGTCTCAGATTTCATCTAAAATATCAACATTTGTGTTATGAAGATGAACTAATGTCTCGGAGGATTGAAACGACACATCGGTGAGTAACAGAATACTCATTTTTGGGTGAACTAGTCCTTCAAATGGCATGAAATTGCAAGATAAGTGCAGTTTTCTTTCCAGGTATTACATTAGAAGAAGACAATGAGTCCACTTTTTTTTTTAAACACACAAACCTTCTTGGATGTAAACTCTGGCCTCATTTACCATGGTTATTATCTGCCACGCATCAATGTGGACACCAAAACAGCATAACGTGCAAAGGCTTTCCGGAGGATTAGATCTGTAGGTCACCCCTACATGGGGTCAAAGTGAACAAACTAGGTCTTTAAACATTCGGTTAGCACATTGATTTCAGTCATAACATTTGTCTTGATTTGTAATGGGTCAGTTAAAAGGTACACAGAAAGTGTCAATATAATCAAAGACGTGACAAAATAACAATAGGGGCAGAAACTATCGCTTCAGATGCATCAAGATGTGGGTCATTCTTCATTTGTGGTGGCAAGTGGTGTCGCTCTACAGCTGAAACAAGCTTTAAATACTAATAAATCATGAAATGTTTGTGTTTGTGCACTTTTAAATGGATAATTCGCTTAAAAATAAAATAACGCCCTCACTATTTTCTCACACTTGAGTGGCTCTAAATCTGTTGAACACAAAACAAGATATTCTGAAGAATGTTGAGGAAAAAAAGCAGCCATTCACTTTCATAGTAGCAACAAAAAAATACTATGGAAGTCATAGTTGCTGCTTTCCAAAATTCTTCAGTAAATCTGCCACTCAAAACAGGTTTGGAACAAATGACAAAGAAGGTTTATACTTCTGGGCGGAACCACCCCTTTAAGCTTCCTTTTTAAGTGATATACTGTATTATATTAATTTTAAATACATAGCAATACATTTTATTAAAAAAAATCTAATTTTATAAATTCTTTCTCTCATTTGCCACTCCAATTAAAGAATGACCCATGTAAATACACACTCACCGGCCACTTTATTAGGTACACATTAATAGTACTGTGTTGGACCCCCTTTTGCCTTCAGAATTGCCTTAATCTTTTGTGGCATAGATGCAACAAGGTACTGGGCCCAAAGTGTGCCAAGTAAATATCCCTCACAGCAATACACCACTACCACCAGCCTGAACCGTTGATACAAGGCAGGATGGATCCATGCTTTCATGTTGTTGACGCCACATTCTGATCATCTAAATGTCGCAGCAGAAATCGAGACTCGTCAGACCAGGCAACGTTATTCTAATTTTCTATTGTCCAATTTTGTTGAGCCTGTGCGAATTGTAACCTCAGTTTCCTGTTCTTAGCTGACAGGAGTGGCACTAGGTGTGGTCTTCTGCTGCTGTAGCCCATCCGCCTCAAGGTTGGTGCATTCAGAAATGCTCTTCTGCATACCTCGCTTGTAACGAGTGGTTATTTGAGTTACTGTTGTCTTTCTATCAGCTTGAACAAGTCTGGATATTCTCCTCGGAGCTCTGCCATCAACAAGGCATTGACATTCTCTGTAAATCTTAAAGATGCTTGTGCGTGAAAATTCCAGTAGATTAACAACCACACCACGTTCAAAGTCACTTAAATCATCTTTCTTTCCTATTCTGATGCTCGGTTTGAACTGCAGCAGATCGTCTTGACCACGTCTACATGTCTAAATGCATTGAGTTGCTGCCATGTGATTGGTTGATAAGAAATTTATGTTAATGAGCAGTTGGACAGGTGTATCGAATAAAGTGGCTGGTGAGTGTACATATCCATGTACAAGTATCCCAGGACCTGAGAGACTAGATTGTCAAGCATGGACAGCACACTGTTTTAATATTTGACATCTTTAACATACAAAGTTCATGTACTGTAGGTTGTAATTGGCATCTTTTTTATACAAAAATTAAAAAATCATAATTAGCATGTGTTGTGTTGCTGTTGTGTCTCAGTTGCATTGTCTGTCAAGAAACCCTATACTCTGTTGAGTTGTAAAAACAACCACTAGAAAAAGTAAAAACACTTAAAAAGACAATATAATAAACTGATTTAAAACCTTTATACATATCTTACATTGCCTTATAGAGTAATTTCTGGCCTATTGATGCACAAACAGGATACCATAACACAGTCATGTGATGAGACTTATGTGCTATTGCTCATTTTGCAAGTTTGATGGACACAAGAAGAAACCAGAGGAGGCAAGCTGACCAAACATGACTAGCTGCCAGATTTCTTGGTCCTTAACCCAAATTATATAATCCTTTGTGGTTCTCCTCTGTGTCTACATGTGGCCACATTGGTCCTGGACTGGTAAAAGGGCTCATCGAAGATGCACCATTTTGTCCAAGGCCATGATTTAATCCAGAACCATTATGTCAACAAAGAAAAGTATATAATTAATAATAAACAATGTTAGTTTAATGTGATTATTGCTTTGAACGTTCACTGAATGCAAAATCTGAAAACTGGTTTGCAGTGATCCAACGTCAATGGCACATTCAACTCCAAATGATCTGACATGGAAGATGGTGAGCGTTTGTGTCAGCTTAGCATTTTGGTCCTGCATGGAGGATGAAGAGGAGAAATGTTCTCGCTATAGAGGAGCTTTGAACTGATTCCCAGAGAGTTGCTGTCGGAGGGATGGCTTTGAACCTGTTGCGTCACCCAGCTTCCTCCACACCACCTGGACACAAATGGGAAAAAGCCAACAGCTCAGCTGTTTTACATACTATAAGTCTGTCTGGAAACCACCTGAAAAAGACTGAAAAGGATAAATGCTACAAGTGAAATTAGACATGCCAATGTTGTAATGTACACTGAAAGATGGATGAAAAGATGGAAGTATTTTAGGACTACTACAAAGAGAACAACAGTGGTATAATCTCAGATATAATAAGATAATAATAAATAATAAATCAGATATAATAATAAATAAGCTGTCAAACTTTAATATCACGAGGCACAGAAAAGTAGAAAAAACATGATCTGTGCTACTTCAACCCACAGAAAGCAAACAAAAACCAGCACAAACATCCATTCATCCAGATCTCTCATGAAGGGTGTCCACAATGGTGTTGACGAGTCCAGGATTCTCGAGGTGAATCACGTACAGAGGTGTTATTGTGCTCCAAGCTAGATTCCTTCATTCCCACATTCCAGTGCGGGGCCCAACAAACAGATCAAACTATATCTGCTCACTCTATCAAGAGCTCAGATCTCTGTGTACCAACCTGTCCATTAACTGACCTCTCCATGAACTCCACCCAGTTGTTAGCGCTTCAGAATCAACAGAATGATCCATAGAAATGAACTACATGACCAGTATTATTTAAAGTACAATGTGCTCAAAGTCAAACATTTTATGAACTGAAATGAAAAGCATTATAGTAAAGCCTTTTTCTGTCTGCTACTTAAATCATACAGTAATGTGATTAAGGACCTTTGCCTTAATTCTTACTCATAATTTCCAACATGTTTTAAAGTCAATTGAAAAAGGAGAACCCTAAAAGGACTTACAGGGGCTGGACAGTGAAACTAAAATGCCTGGTTTTAGACCACATAATTGCAGAATAGTGACCAGGTCCACTCCGCCTTGCCCATTCCTCTTTGCAGTACCTCTCAAGCTCTATCAGGTTGGATGATAAGCAACAGTGTACAGCCATTTTCAGATCTCTCCAGAGATGTTAAATAGGATTTAGGTCTGGGCTCTGGCTGGGCCACTCAAGGACATTCACAGAGTTGTTGTGAAGCCACTCAATTGATATTTTGGCGGTGTGCTTCTGTAAGTTTCTCCCCTCTTCACAGAAGAATGCTGGAGCTTAGACAAAGTGACCATCGAGTTATTGATCTCCTCCCTGACTAAGGCCCTTCTCCCCCGATCACTCAGCTTAGATGGCCGGCCAGCTCTAGGAAGAGTCCTGGTGGTTCCAAACATCTTTCACTTACGGATGATGGAGGCCACTGTGCTCATTAAAACTTTCAGAGCATCAGAAATTTTTCTGTAACCTTCCCCAGCCTTGTGCCTCGAGACAATCCTGTCTTAGAGGTCTACAGACTATTCCTTTGTCTTCATGCTTGGTTTGTGCTTTGACATGCACTGTCAACCTTGGGACCTAATATAGACAGGTGTATGCCTTTTTTAAGTCATGTCCAATCAACTGAATTTACCACAGGTGAACTCCACTTAAGCTGCTGAAACATCTCAAGAATAATCAGTTGAAACAGAATATACCTGAGCTCAATTTAGAGCTTCACGGCAAAGGCTGTGAATACTTCTGTACATGTGATTTTTCAGGTTTTTTATTCTTAACAAATTTGCAACAATTTCCAAAAAAAAAATTCACATTGTCATTATGGGGTATTGTGGGTAGAATTTTGAGGAAATAAATGAATTGAATTCATTTTGGAATTAGGCATAAAAATGTTGTAAAAACATAAATAATGTGGAAAAAAGTGAAGCACTATGAATACTTTCCGGATGCACTGTACTACTCAACTTGCATACTGTTTTTTACATACTATATGGTAGGAAAGTATGCGATTTTGGATGCAGCCAGTGAGCGTAATCAGGCAAGACTCTTCAATGCAGTGAACGTTTAAATGAACGAGGATGTCAGTTTCCAGAAAAGAAAAGATGACAAAGGAAAAAATAGAATTTTCGTAGATGAATGGACAGAAAGGTTTATGTTCATTTAGCTCCAATCCAGCACAAAACTGTTCTAGGGTGCATTTCCCAAACAACAACATAATTAGTGGCTGAACTATCATAGTACAATGCATCGTTTGGGAAAAAAACAATGCAGTGATCAGTGTTTTCCCAAAATCGTAGTTTCTCTGTCGCAGATCCATCGTTTGAACCACATTAGTTTATAACATAAAATCTCCATAATGACGCTCTAAACGGGGTGGAGTAACAAATTCTTTAGAGAAAATGACCATCATTTTTTTATATAAAAATATTATATTGTTTTACAATAACACTCACTTAAAAAATATCCAGTGTATTAGTATTAGTAAAAACATGCACTTGTTTTCTATATTAACATAAATATATGTAAAAGGCACATATAGGGCCAATATTTCCTTTACAAATATTATTAAGAATATTCTATATTCTATTCTAAAACATAAATCTACTTAGCTAACACTTATTTCATATATAAATTGTTAATGGTTGTAATTTACTGTAGGCTATTTATTAAGTAATAATAATAATAATAATTGTTTGCAAATGTTCGTTGGAATGACGGATTTGGGAAATACTAAATCAACAAACTATGTTTGTAACGATGGAACTTACGACCTTAGTTGGCTAACGATGGTTTTCAGAAATGCACCCCTGTTTGATTAGTAATGAGAGAGTTTGACTTGTGAAGGATGGAAATGTCAAACCCCACTATGAAATAAAGGTTTAGTCAGCTGATGGAATACAGACAGTGCGTCTTCTCACATAAGACTGCTCTGTATTTTGCGCCATAAATCATGTTTTGTTATAACAATAATTACAGACTTTTGACATTGATGAATTGTCAGATTTTGACTATTGAATTGAGACTTTCAGAACCCCTGTAATAAGATCTACAACAACAATTACTATAATAGGATCAGTAATGTTTTTAGTAGGACCAACTGACTGAACACACATACTGACTGAAGTCACATACTGTATTTGTTTTAGAAAGAACTATCACTGTCAAAAGTGGAGTAAACACTCACATTGCACATTTCTCGCACTATGGCTTTCTCTTTCTCATTCAGGTCTTCCTCACTTTCCTCTGGAAGCTGCTTTTGCAGATTATCATGAACCTCCAAAACCTGTTAAAACATGGGCAAGAGCATTTTCTTTTTAAAACCAAACAAAACATTTATCAAGTGTTGCAGAACAAGAACAAATCTAATACAAAAATCATACATATTTCAATCATCTGAACACAAACCTCACTGATTCACACATCTTTGAGCTTCAGTTTATTATATGTAGTGTGTTATATATACAGTAGGGACACATTCATTAATATCTAAATTTATGGACATAATGATAAGAAAATATTATATTTGTTCCAATGTCTTTTAGGTTTTTAAAGGGGTGGTCCACTACAATATCATATTTTAAACTTTAGTTGATGTTTAATGTAGCTGTGTGAACATAAACAACAACTCTGAATGTAAGACGCTCAAAGTTCAATGTAAAGGGAGACACTGGCTTTTACAGAGTTAACTTAGCTACAGCGAACGAAATTTGGGGACTACAAAAAAAAACCAAACATCCGGGCTATTAAGATCACAAGGTCTTCCGGTTACGTGAATTCACCTCGCGCAGCAAAGGGTCGTAGCCAGAGGCGCTGTAGAGTTATAGCAGAGAAGGCTAAAATGCAGTTCAAACACTGCTAGTTCCACATCGCTTGTTCTGTTTCTGTATTTGGGCTTCCAAAGGACACGACACAAAGCCAAAAGTGCTTGCAATTTCATTTGAATTATATTTCAAAGAATTATAAAAAATATATAGCTAGCATTTGACAAAGCACAGCTTCCAGAATCTCTCCCAGTTCAGTGCTGAATTTGGTTAAAACTCCTCCAACCGACAAAGCTGTGGATTGTGAGCCACAACCTGTAAGTATTTTTATTATTTGTTAAAAATTAATCAACTAAAGGCACAGTTTCTAGCGTTAACAGTATGTTGTAGCGAGGACGTAAACAAGGATGTAAACAACGGGAAATGCTGTTTGGCACCCCTAACAATTTAGCTACAAATTCATATTTATCAGTCAAGCCCCTGTAAACAGCTACAATCTTCAGCAGCGCTCCAGTGTCTCTCTATGTGGATGCTTTCTGTGCGTTCTGCATCTCATAAAACAAACTCGCAAAATTATGTTACACAAATTACAGCAAATTATGTTAGCTGACCAATCAGAGCCTCTTGAGGGTGGGCCTTTCAGAGGAACTACAGTTGTTTTCATGTTAGCCGAGTAGCGGTATATAGTCAAAGTAAGATATATGAGAAAAATAATGTGATTTTCTACAAGTGAAGCGTGAGCACACATTGCTTTGCATCTTATAAACACAACCAATCCTTAAAAATACACTGTAGACCACCCTATTAAAGATACAATACTGACTTTATCATTTTGTAAATTTTTTCCCAGCCAAACTTAAATAATAAAGATTTTTTTCAGAAGAAAATCATAATAGGAAATACTGTAGAATATTTCCTTGCTTTAAACATCACATTAAACAGGAGGGCTAATCATTTAGTGTTTTGTTTTTGTGTGTACCTTCATTGCATGAACTACAGCTTCAGGTTTCTGTGCAGATGAGATAAATCCAGTGGAAGGCGAAGATTCACTGGTCTGCAGTCTTCCAGTGCCCTGAAGAGAAGAACAACACATGGAGGGGTCAGTTTGCTTCTGACCAATTTGGTACAGCATGTCGTTTTATTTTTGGATATTGTACCATGGATTTATACACTCCCATTCAAAAAGTTGAGTTCAAATTTAAATATTTGTTTGTGCGACACGATGGCTCAGTGGTTAGCACTGTCGCCTCACAGCAAGAAGGTCGCTGGTTCAAGTCCTAGCTGGGTTGGCATTTCTGTGTGGAGTTTGCATGTTCTCCCCATGTTGGAGTTTCCTCCAGGTGCTCCGGTTTCCCTCACAGTCCAAAGACATGTGGTATAAGTGAATTGAATAAACTAAATTGGCCGTAGTGCATGTGTGTGAATGAGTGTTTCCCAGTACTGGGTTGTAGCTGGAAGGGCATCCACTGCATAAAACATATGCTGGTTAAGTTGGTGGTTCATTCCACTGTGGCTACCTCTCATGAATAATCAAACTAAGCCAAAAAATGAATGAATGAATGATTATATAAGCAAACAACCAGCTATGATGTGCATATGTATATACTCCCACTCTCGCTAATGGACATGATCTGCATACTTTCTTATTGACGATCAACATAAAACAGCCATTTTTAAAGGAGCGTGTTGCAGATACATGATGACATATAGTATTACTATTAGGGATGTTCTGATCAGGGGGTTTTTTTGCCCTCAAGTCCAAGACCGAGTCATTTGATTTTGAGTATCTTCTGATACCAAACCTGATCCAATACTTTTATACTACAAAGAAGAGTGAAGAAATAGATCCAGGATGTTCAGTTTACTAATCCCTAATCACAGTTTTTCCCATTGGTTTGGCTCAGTTCTTAAAACAGGAATTACATTCTCAATACTCTAAGATTGTTTGGCAAAACAGTCTTACAGTTCAGCACAACACTATAGCTCACTCGCAAAAGCTCATATCTTTTCCAAACCTGTTCGTTCATGTGTCAAAACTAAATTTACTTTTCATTTAAACAGTCAGTGCCCCCAAAATCCTTTGTCCCTTTGGCATTGTGTGAGCACTGCAAGTCAAAATGTTTAGATGTTTTGTCACTATGACAGACGACCATTGAAATATCCCTCATGTCCACCTTTCAGTCTTAGCCCAGTTTTTGAAAATGGTTACTGAACTGTTTTTTGTCTTTTGACAGAATGCAATTGTGTAAAAAACTAAATAAAATAAATTGATAAGAAAATTATAAGTAAGGATTTTTAGTCTGATCTCACAAGGAAATGTAACTATTTTATGTTTTGTCAGTTCAGTGGCTAATTTGTACGTGTTCAGTCGTACAAAAATGTACGATTTTTAAAAGGAGGCGTGGCACTCAACCCAACCCCTAAACCCAACCATCATTGGGGCATAAGCAAATCATACTAAATTGTATGAAGGAGATCATACAAATGAATTCAAATTAGCCACTAAATCAAAAAGTTATGAATTGCCATGATATAGTGTTGGGATTTTAGGTTAAGAGTAGCCTCCAAGGTTTGACGTCATACATTGCACTCATACTGCCAATGAAAGTGTAACTATTATCAATTACACGCATAAAGTAATTAACATACATCAGAATAAAAAATGTACAGCATAATATACTGTAATATAAACACAGAAACAAAAAAAAAAAAGAAAATCATATGCAGCCTACAGTGCTTGATTGGGCGGACATCTGAGATGTGTGAAATTCCTCCTTTTTTAGTCAAGTTCTAGTTTCACCTGATTGCCAGTTGCTGTAATACAGTTTTTCTCAGTCGCTTTGGTGCATTTCTCACAACACTATTTACATTTGCACAACAGTTAATGCATTTCTCAAAACAATTAGTACAAACTGCAAAACCTAGCGGATAACCTGCAAAAGCGTGTCACTTGCTCAAAATGGATAACTCATACCTCAAAAGCAAGTATTGATTTCAATGAAAGTGTCAGTGTCATCAAAATGCAGAGTCCTGCCACCATTGTTTATGAACAAGATAGTCAAATAGCTTTGTCATGTTTTCATAATGACAGTTTACTCTCTACAGCACTATATAAGACAGCACTATATACTATTTGCACAGCCATTTGAAAACTACAGTAAAGATAGACATTACTGCATTTAGTGAGGTATCTGAGAATAAGACACTGAATATGTAGATTTCATGTGTTTACTGCAGATGCTCTTTACAATTCTAATTTATTCACAGCATTGTGCAAAAGAATAAATACAGCCTTATTTACAGCAAACAAACTTCCTTTAGGTAGAGCTGTGCACAACTGTAAACAATATTGCAGTACATATTGGAACTGAACCTACAACATACACAGGTCTGTAAATCATTCATGAAATTATTTAATTTAGAAGACATTTCAGAAAAAAAAAGATTAAAAAGTTTTAAATAAAATTAGTTTGACTTTTTTTTTTACGACTAGTTCAACATTTGTGTATGTAATGACTCAAGTAATGAAATGAGGACTATTAGCTTTATATGGAATGACTATTCAGCATTCACAAATATAGTTCATTTTGACGGACATGACATAAGCAAATGATAATGTTATAAACAGCAGAGTTGTATGAAAGCAATTGATGCATGTCCAAAAGCATTCGCAATTTGCTGGAAGGAATGAGAAACTGCTTCTATGATGTGCACAAATAACTAATTGTTTTGAGAAATGCATTAACTGTTGTGCAAATGTAAATAGTGTTGTGAGAAATGCACCAAAGCAACTGAGAAAAACTGTAAATGTATCAAATGTTCCACAGATTCATATGTGATAATCATGGTATTATGTTCTTGACTAATTTTGAAAATTGAACCAGCTATTGTGCATGTGATGACTTATACAATGAAATGATGCTGACACATTTTGGAGCGAACAACCATTGAACTGAGAATTAACAATCAGTTTAGATCAACTAGATCTATTCACTTGGAAATTATGCTAAATGTAGGCTAGATGTACTTAATCATTTGCAAAGATGTACTTAGACATTTGCAATTTGATGAAGTGAATGAGAAAAATCAATTCCGTTGTGAACAATTGCCAAGTGGTTTGGAGGTTTGTCCATGTTGTTTTGAGAATGTAATTCCAGTTTCAAGAAATAAGCCAAACCAATGGAGAAAAACTAATGATTTGCTCTAAGGTGTAACATGACATTTTATATTTTTTTGTTTGCCATTTAATTTTTCATTCGTACACCTTAAGTTTCGATTTTTGGAGCTTAGAAGGCTATAATATAGACTGATAATGAATTTATTTGTTTTGCAATCTCAGGACAGGGTTGTAAAAATTATGTAAAAACTAGTCTCTGTATTAGTTTTTTTTATTGGATTAGATTAAACTTTATTGTCTTTACACATGTACGAGTACAAGGCAACAAAATGCAGTTTAGGTCTAACCAGGAGTGCAATAGCAGCAAGTGCAGGATACAGGTATAAGTTATAAAGTGCAGTTATAGAAAAACTATGGTGATATTTACAAATAGATGTACTATGAACATTATATACAGGTTGTATTAGCTAATGAACAGAAGCTAATACAGCTTGTGTTCACCAGTTCACAAAGGATCTTTTTCTTTTCTTAAAGTGTCGAAATGACAACACTAAAATAGAAACTCTGTGCTTAAATATGAACAAATATTACAAAACAAGCAAAGTAGTTTTCGTTCACTTTCTTGATAAAAAGCACTGGGTTAACTAGTGGTGCAACGGATCACAAATCTCCAGCTCGGATCACACTACGGTTTTTAAGTCACGGAATGGACCATTTTTTGGATCAGCAAAAAAGGTAGGAGACAAATGTAGTTTGCTTTCCATATATATATATA
>CAIGQZ010033183.1:1169144-1185984 GCA_903798205.1 Danio tinwini
TTTGAATTGAGATCACGATTGTAGATGCATATATTTTGGTCTGTGGTTCTATTAAGTGAAAGTGGATAATTAAGTGAAATATCCATACCTTTTGCAAATAAAGTTGGATATTCCAATCCATTTATTGTCCATTTTGTCAAAATTAAAAAAGTCAACATCAAAACAAATATAAGCCAGTTCTCGCATCCTTGACAGTCAAAAGGTTTGTTTGACCTTCTTCTACCCCACCCAGCTCATTGTGAGTAGTGCATAAATACCTTATACACCCTCTAGTGGTGCGAAAGATATTGCAACCCATAAATGGCTCCAACCAGGGGCGTTGCTAGACATAAAGCTTTACTGGGGCACGGTCTCCCACAAATCCCCCAACCCCTCACTTATATATATAATATATAATATATATTAAATATAAACATTTTATACATATATTATATTTTATTATATATTATACTTTATACAAATATTATAATACAATTATTTGAATAAATAACATGAATTGACCCTAAATGTAACTAACACAACTATAACTGTAAAGAAATCTTTGAAATTCTATAGAATACAAAAATACTTTAAGGTTTCATTAATTAATGTTAATTCTTTTACTGACATGAACTAATAATTAACAATACTTATACATTATTTATTAATCATAGTTCAACATTTACAAATGAATTTATAAAATCCAATGTATGCTTGTTAACCTTAGTTAATGCACCATGAACTTAACAACTTTATTTGTATAAACTTGGACATGGAGCGACAGCAGTGGGTCAGCAAGTGAAGCAGGAGGGGTTCGTGAGGTGCGCGGGTATGCATCAGTTTGCTTTTTGATTAAACTACATTGCTTTCATCTCTATGTTTCATCTGTGTTGGCTCGGTTGCACATAGAGTATAACGTCTTTATTCTGGGATTACCACTATTAATAAATACACTTGCATATAAAGTAAATCATATCTCAAAGCATTTACTGGGGCACTGGCGATTTTTACTGGGGCACGTGCCCCAGTAAATGGGGTCTAGTGACGCCCCTGGCTCCAACAACAATCTTTTGATGTTTAATCGTGCAGCTTTACACTGAATGCATGAATGCAGGGTAAACGAACCACTAAGACACTAACATTAACCTAGAGCATTTAGGTAGGTCCCACCACAACTTTTTCCATCATCATTATATTTTACAGGGAAGCCAAAATGCTTTCATACACATGATTTGAATGACATGGGAGGCAGGCGATCTCTTAACATTATAACATTATAAATTGGATTAACCTACAAGTTAAAAAAAGTTATTAATCCCCAGGTCATGTGCATTCCGAACTGTGGGTTGTGATCTGTTACACCACTAGGGTTAACACTATACAGTCTGTGGAAGTATAAATGTATATAATCTAGTTTTAAATTAACAATAATCTTTATATATCTGAAAAGATATATTCTTTGGTCTTTAATTATAGCATTTCATTCTAAACTATAACAGCACAGCTGTTAGGGACATTAAAACTTTTGTTTCCTGAGCACGGGCTGACCCAAAGGGATGCAAATGCTATGGGCAGGGTCTTAATGACTCTTCCTTTGTCTTCGGGTGATACTTTCAGGCCAAAGAAACCCCTTTTGTTGATAAACTGGATGTGGTCAGTAGCTGGGCAGGTTTCTAACACCAATATTTTTCTTGCTGACTCCAATACTTCATTTGCATGCTTTGTTTAGCCATCTCCACCTAACCACTCTCCTCCTCCATATTATAAACTCAATTTAGACTTGCTTTCAGACTTGTGATAAAACTCGCAGACTGCAGACCTGTAGGCTCTTGCAGACTCGTGGACTTCTTGAAGACACTATATGACTGCAGATTAACCAACACGTCTCAATAAAGCAATTCGTCTTTGACCCTTGACAAAATATTTTGTAGATTAATTTTTACAGGTGCAAACAACAGCAGCCTAAACAACAAAACATGTTTGCCTAATTTTGCCTTTAGCACTTACACTGGTGTAAAGAAGTGTTTGCCCCTTAAAGGTTTCTTATTTTTTTTGCATGTTTGTCACACTTTAATGTTTCAGATCAGACAAATTTAAATATTATTATATGAGAGGAACAATACATTCATTTTTTAGAACAAAGTACTTGAACAGCCACTTAATAACAAAAACTAAGAATTAACTGTGTGAAGTAATCCTAACCTATTATTTTTGTAATACGCTTAAGTTTAAGATGAGGAGTGGAATGTGGAGTTTGCATGTTCTCCCCGTGTTGCCGTGGGTTTCCTCTGGGTGCCCCCCACAGTCCAAAGACATGCTGTATAGGTGAATTGAATAAACTAAATTGGCCGTAGTGTATGTGTGTAAATGTCAGAGTGTATGGGTTTCCCAGCCAAAGCAAACTGAATGAATGAATGAATGTATTTTACTCATCAACAAAATCAATATATTAGGACAATATGCAATATTCCAGTTTCTAAAAAACAAAAGACTTGTTTGAATACATGAGTAATTCACGCTAGTATTAACTAATGCAGCTAAAGCTATTATTTATGATATTCTTTGAGAAGTTTTCTTTGGTAATCATATTCATTTCTCCATCATTCTTGACATTTTTTACATTGTTGTATTGTAGCTTTTTAACGTTTTTATCATTTTCTTACTACACAGTCAACTAAAATGCAATTTCAGTCCAAAAATGTGAACATCAATAGTTCAGTCTTGCAAAGAAATTAAACCGTTAGTAAATTAAATTAGCCTTTAATGATCTAATGCATGATTAACCATCTGCTAATTTAGCGGTACAAACAAAAGAGTGCAGTGTGCTGGTAATGTGCGGTCTCTTTGTTCAGACCACACCGACTGAAAGTGACACCAGGAATCTATAAACACAAAAGGTCAAGTGGAATAAAATCAGAGCTTGACCTGTTTCCTCAAAGGATACGCTGAGTCAAAACAGTTTAAAAGAAATTCAATTTAAGCTCTGCTTTAACACTGCAAAGACTTTAAGCTGACAACAGCAAGATTTTCATGCAAGCATATAGGACATAAAACACACTGAGACTTCCTGTGCACTGGCTGACTGCTGCATGTTCAAAGGCACATTTGCTTTTTTCCATTTATACATTGGATTTGTCTTTTTCTCAGCAGAGAGCTCTGCTAATTTTCCAAGGAAACATGAAAATAAAAGTTTTGTGCCTCCAGTTGTGTGCAGGAAAAGCCTACAGCACTATACAGTTCACCTGATCCTTAGCGTATGAGCGGGCGCAGCCATTTGAAACTTTTTGGCTCAAGACTTCTGTTCTCATTCACTTCCATTCATTTTAGACGTTAAAATCAGCTTGTTAAGCTGCTTGATATTGCAAACTAATGTTTTCTTATAATAACATTCTCCTTTTTATGTATAGTCACGCAAACACTTGTTTGTAAGCAAGTTGTTCAACCATTTTTTGTGGTTTATTATTTCTTCATTTCTCACATAGGCAACTGAATCGGAAGTTCTAAAACAATCGCAAAAACGAGCGCACTTCCACACTGAAGAATAAGGTCAATAGATCAGGGGTTTTCAAACTTTAAGGACACACAACCCTCCAAGTTAGTTCAATTTCACGCCCCCCTCCACCGAGCAAAAATTATAATCCATGTGCAAACATCAATCACATATTACTAGCTGTGTTTAAAGTGCATAGCATTAATGACATTGAAACATAAATATATAGCTTAACTGATTCAGTGTGATGGCTGAGCCTGTTTCTCTGAGGACAACATGGTTGGATTTCTGACACGACTAACTGTAAATCATCTTCCATTGTCAATAAGTTTGCAGAGCCCTGATGGCTTGGTTGAGTTGAAAGACACCAATACTTTAATAGATTTTTAATACAATTAAGACAATACTCTGATAAAGAGTCACCATGTAAACAGCGATTTTTGATTACCCTAATCCTACTAAAGTCATAACTGAGCTAAACAGAAATGGAATTAAGACATGTGGTGTATGCATATATTAGTGGCATTGCTGAAGTAAACGCCGCAATCAAACTATTACCGCCATGTAGGACTTTTCACCATATTTTCCGACACGATCCACACACACACACACACTGAAAAAGATGTGTGTCATTCAGAGATGATTCCTTGGATTTACTCAATTTTTTTTACGTTGTAAAGTAACGTTGTTAAGTGGCTGTAAACAATTTATTTGGGCTGAATTTAAACAAACAAATTAGGTAGAATTTTGTTAAATTTAATTTGTTTGTTTAAATTCATCACAAATAAATTGTTTGCAACAGTTTTTTTGTGCAGCTGTCAGTAAAGGACCGCACACACACAAAACGCAGAAGTTTTTTCTTTCCATTTGGTGTGTGTTATTAAATTCCATAACACTCTTCCACCAGACCTTACTCCTTATTTGCGTTGACAAACTCCAGTTTGTCACGGGGGCATGAATGAAATGTTCATGAGTGAAAGTGAACGTGCAGAACTGCAGTTAAAGTCACCCAAAATTACATGAAAGTACTTCACGTAAACACCTTAATTATATTATTGTCTATTAAGGCAAATCACTAGATTACAGATGTCCATGTAAATGTAGTCAGTAATGTCTTCAAAGTTAGTTAAAGATCCAGAAGGGCATCCTGCTGATTTGATTCAGAAGGACAATTTTTTGTCAGAAGGCTCACCGGTTTTTATTTTCATTCATTCACCGTCATTCATTTAAAAAAAGCACCCAGTCCATACCTGCCAACACTCCCGTTTTTCCCAGGAGTCTCCTCGATTTCAGACCCACCTCCCGGTTTATCATTTCTCCCGGAAAACTTCCGGAATTTCAACACCTTCCCCTAGTCCTCAGGTGATTGGTACAATCTGACACCCCATTCACATGGGGCTTCAGCGTCAACACTTGACAGAGGGCATGTCTGAAGTTGTGGCTGACGCGATCATCATAGCAGCGTCAGCCAATAAAATTAGTCAGCAATCGGCTACTGTCTGAACTGGTGTATTTGCATACAGCGATCTGATTGGCTGGCGCTTCCGTTGGCACTTGAAAGTCACAACTTCTGCAGCGATCAACGCCACTGAAGCGGCGCCGACGGCTCCACAATGCAGTGCGTTGAACTAACGCCCCTTGTAAATGGGGCGTAACACCCTTGGATCGCCGACAGACCAGGCACCCCTTTAGGTCGCTCTGCTCACCATCCGATTGCCCCCCACCACCCCCCTCCCCAAATGTCTCCCGGATTTTCATGACAAATATTGGCAGGTATAACCCAGTCCATTTTATTTGTATATATTTTACTGGAACACATAAACTTTACAGGTGCCCAATTGTTAGATGTGGAGCTTCCATTAATCAGATTCACACTAGTAAGCACATAAAAATCTTCATCATAATTTACTTAAGTGCACGCCTCAAAGTCTCACGCCCCCCTTAATATGTGCTGGCGCCCCACAGTTTAAAAATCACTGCAATAGATGAAAGATTTGATGTACCAATCAGTCTTTTCACATTGTTACTGAATAAAGCCAAACTGATTAAGCCAACCCAAACTCATTGGAAATATGAGCATTAATGGTGCAGTAACAGACTGTGTTCAGAAACATTTTGTTGTCCTGGTTGAAAGTCTCTTCACATTCCAATAGTAATGATTAAAGTAAATGATCTAAATGTGTTTATATGTATTTTTATGTTCTGGGTGAGGCATAAAACAAAAAAAAAAGTTCGTCCAATTAAAATTTGTCTGCCTAATAATTCTCATAATTCTGATAAGTAGCCCAAACTGTCTGTCAACAAATGTATATTTGAACATCTGCGCATCCCTGTTCACGCAGGTAGACCTGCCATTTGCACGTGCACGTGCGTTTACATGCACACAGCAGAGAGAGAGAGAGAGAGAGAGAGAGTGGGAAAAACAAATGTAGAATCAAAACTTTTTAAACTCCTGAATCAAAATTGGAGTTACTTTTGCATGCTGGAGGAAGGGACGACACCATGGCTGAAGTATTTCTGTTAGACAGGTAATGTTATGTTTTAAAACTATTTTAGTCACGCAAAGTTATGTAGATTCTGTTGTTTTACGAATGTAATGTAATGTAATGTGTATTTATATAGCGCATTTATTGTGTATGGCCATACACCCAAAGCGCTTCACAATCATGAAGGGGAGGGGGGGGGGGGCCTCTCCACAGCACCACCAGTGTGCAGCATCCTCTTGGATGATGTGACGGCAGCCGCAGGACAACGGCGCCAGTGCGCTCACCACACACCAGCTATTAGTGGAGTGGAGAGACAGTGATAGAGCCAATTTGGTGGATAAGGGATGATTGGGAGGCCATGATCATAAGGGCCGAGAGGGAATTTAGCCATGTTACACCCCTACTCTTTACCAGAAGTCCCATGGGATTTTTAATGACCACAGAGAATCAGGACCTTGGTTTAACGTCTCATTCAAAAGACGGCGCCCACTGACAGTGTAGTGTCCCCTTCACTTTTACTGGGGCATTAGGACTCACACAGACCACAGGTTGATCACCCCCTGCTGGCCTCTCTAACAGCACTTCCAGCAGCAACCTAGTTTTCCTATGTGGTCACCCATCCAGGTACTAACCAGGCTCAGCCCTGCTTAGCTTCAGTGAATAACCAGTCCTGGGCTGATATGGTTGTAATGATATGGCAAATGAATTATACACACAGAAATGTTGTTCAGACACTGAAATATTCAGGTAAAAGATTGATGGGACTATTTTTAGTTTCATAAGAGACGTTTTATAGCATCGATAATGTAGATTTTATTTAGTTTAACAACAAAACACAAGTTAATAGCGCTATTCCGCCTAGCCTGCTTTACTGAGGTGAAGTTGGTTTTATATTCACATCACATTGGTTCATTTTTGAACAATGACAACTTGTGACACATTTATTTTATTTACCTTGCTACTTTGAATATTCGGTCTGAAATAGCATGCAAGTATGGCTTAGTAATAAGTGTTATTCCTGCACGC
Organism: Danio tinwini; assembly: GCA_903798205.1. Classification (NCBI taxonomy): domain Eukaryota; kingdom Metazoa; phylum Chordata; class Actinopteri; order Cypriniformes; family Danionidae; genus Danio; species Danio tinwini. The sequence goes on from CAIGQZ010033183.1 coordinate 1,176,126, forward strand.
CGGACAAAAATTTTGCTAGATATAATACAGTCTTACTATAAATGTCATACTATAAAACTGGCAAATTTATCTTTAAGGTGCTATCTGGTTAACTATCCGGGTTGTCTAATGTAATCTTTAAGGCGCACGTTCATGATTTCAGGACAAATACCTTTGGACGGCAGGGGAGGGACTGCTTTTTCCAAAGTTATTATGCTAACAGTTAGCATTTTGGCAGATCACCAACTTCACCATTAAGGCCTGTTCACACCAAGCACAATAACTGGAAATATAACAATAAATATCTTTGCGTCGACAAATACAGACAGTAAAAAAAATAAATATATATATATTTTTTTTTTGAAAATGAGCTTCCCACCTTTTATTTTGGATATATATATATAACCCATAATATATATAATATATATATATATAACCCATCCACGTGAAAATGCAAAAATTGCACCGTGATGCATGTTAAGGGCACGTCAAACCAACAGGTGGCGATAAAAGCCTTTTATGCTGGGTTCAGTCACACCAATGCATGTTTTAAGCATTTGTGTCACACTGGTAGACAAGTAAGGTTATCTTTTATGGGTTTTATTTAAAATAAGTCACTGAATCAAAGGAAGGAAGCAGGAGAGTGGTGTAATGGCTGTTAGCGATCTCATCAACAGCTCAAGGTAAACATCTGATGTTAGCGATCTCACACACAATTCCTTCTTGGGAACATCAGAAGGTGAGTATACAAGCACACAGTTCATCAGGAAATCATCAGGTAAATGCTGTAATAATATATTCACTTCCCTTATTCAGTTGAAAACATCCTTCAATACCAGCCAATGAATGGGAGAATGAGGTAGGTCTTTAAAGTGTCCTTTGATTGAGCGAACAGGTGCAAATGATTAGAAGGCTGGTGATGGTTCACAGGATTGGTGAGAGGTGGTTTGTGAGAGAGAGTGGTGATTGGAGGAAGAAGAACGAGGCGAGGGTGTGACAATTTGCATACTGCAATGAAGCTGCGGTCACACTAGAGTTTGTGCGTGCGGAATTCTGTCGTACGGCGCTGCGAAAAGGGGCGGGATTAAACACGATGATTAGACATTAAAAAAAGCCAGTGATTGCTCCATGTTTTAAATTTCTGTTCAGAGAGGTCATGTTTTGATCCTGGATTGGTCTAACGCAGTCAAGTGATGCGATTTCGCAGGTCAGAGCTCACCAAGCTTGAACTTTGCACCTCAGCGAAATGCGAAACTTGACGAATGACCCTGCGTTTCTGGTCTGACGCATTCGCGTGCATATGAATGGAAGTCTATAGGGAGAAAAGTCCAGTGTGACCGCAGCTTAATGCATACTGATCAATGCAAACGATGAGGAATGTGCAATACTTTTGCCGTGAACATGTGGAATTTGCCTCAATCACATCTTGAGCATTTGGTGTAAACCCAGAAGTGTTGGCCAATCAGAAAAAAGAAAACACCACAGACCCTGACAAAATTAGGCATAATCTCCGGTGGTAGAGTCCAATATTTTCCTCAACCTATTAATTTGGGTGTACACATTTTTGGACTCTAATCTTAAGTTATTTTCTTAGATAGTTCTAGTTTTGGCTTTGATACTGACAAATCTAATGTATATGTGCAAATATATTATTGTAAAGCATCCTATAGAAACTCATTCATTCATTAATTTTCCTTCAGCTTAGTCCCGTTATTAATCAGGGGTCACCACAGAAGAATGAACCGCCAACTTACCCTTCCAGCTGCAACCAACTACTGGGAAGCATCCAGACACATTCACCCAGATACACAATAGCCAATTTAGTTTATTCAACTCACCTGTACTGCACGTCTGGGGACTGTATACTGTATATATCACACACAAAAGATATAGAATACAGTGTTTCCCCTAGGTTTACAGTGTGGCACGGCTGTGCAGACTGACAGCGATACAAGGAGTTATGGTGTTAATTTGTTTCTTTTAATGACAGCAGAAAAAAACTGGACTATTTGAACTGTACAACCGTATAAGCTAAAAAAATTACCATTTATTTTTCTATCTTTTTTATCCACAAAGTGTGCAGCTTTTGCCACTGCAGTTTGTATTAATGGGGTATCTGGAAAAACATTTCAAGTACCCTACTAATACATTGATGTTAGTATACTTACTAAATAAAGTATACTTTTATACTTGACCTTTGCTTAAGTATATTTCTTTTTGCTATGGGTGTATTTACTAACTTACTTACTAAGATCAGTCTTGTACAGCCAGGGGGAGTATTGCTGCTCTGACAGCCAAGTTGGGTCAAAGCTAGGGATGCTCCGATCAGGATTTTTGCAGTCGGTACAGAATACTGATTCCTTGTCATGATAATCGGCTGATACGGAGTATCGATTCTAATGCTTTAAGCTTTATAATGCATTGAGCACATTTTCCCTTTAAGTTTGAAGCTCAAGAGAAGATCTTGCCTTACCTAAGAGATCAAATCAAGGATGCTGCATATAATACCTTGAACACGTCTCTTATAACCATTTAGTTGGGAACATGTCAAGGCCAGAATCAGCTTTACAGAAAATAATTCATCCATTAATTTTACTCTAGCTTAGTCCCTCATTTATCAGGGGTTGCCACTGCAGAATGAACTGCCACAGAAAATAATATAACAAAGATATAAACATTTTTAAGAAAAATTACAATGCATTTCGGATACATTGCAAATTATAAAAGAAGAATGTCTCAATCAAGAAAAAGTTTGGAGTGCATATTGAATGCATAAGAAGTTACAGTAAAATGCACACCTATAAATCTAATACTTCATTACTAAAATAAAAAATAGGCCTATAAACTACTGTTTATAGCAATGAGTGTAATACAAGAAGTTATATTACTAAATATTCATGTTAAAAAATAAATTAAGTTTCATTTATCTAATAATTCCAGCCAGCTTTTAATGAATTTGCAATATTGTCAAAACAGAACTTCCAGTTGTTATTTGTAAAAAGGCCTAAATACATGCAAGACCATTCAAAAATCGTTTCCAACTAATGACAGCTGATCACTCAATGAGAGAGAGAGGGCAAACTCACACTATGTACCGTTGCCTTGAATCGGGCCATAGCAAGCTTGTCCCCTCTTCCGTCTCCCCAAACGGCCTGCACTCACATTACATTCAGGCTTGGGCATGCTTACGTCATCGATGATGCACTGTTTAGTAAGCTTTCTCACTCAGCACAGTGGAGATTTCTTTAGTTATATTGTTTAAGTCGTTTGATGCAGTGACACGCAGTCAAATATTCCACCGAACAGATCAGCCACTTTTGACGCTAATAAACTATTATAAAGTCCTCGTGTTGCAGGAATTAGGAGGTTTGCTGAAGGCGCAGCTGTCGTGCAGTGAGGGGTTTGCGTCTTTAATAAACTACGACGTTCATTGCGTTCATTAAACAGTACGAATGATTAATTAATCCATATGAAACAGTCCCTTAAAAGTCACGTCTCGCTTTCAGTTTCGGGCTTAGGCACGCTTGCACTCACACTGCAAGCGTACTGCGCCTGAGCCCAAGTGAACCGCATTCAGGCCCACCTCTTCCAACCGGGCCAGGGCCGCCTAAGTGAACTGTGTCTGAGCCCGATTCAGAGCACTCACACTTCATAAACGATCCGGGAAACAGGCCTGGGCACGGTTCGAATAGCATAGTGTGAGTACACCCAGAGAGGGATTTGAACTCATTTTTGTGGATCACGGGGCCGTCATAGCAGCTCAAAACACTGGAAATACAATGGCTGCACTTACAACAATGACAACATCACCAATAAAACTAAACAGAGGTCCCATCGCATCTGTATATGCATAATATACAGGAGAGCATGTGCGTCTTCGTTCCTGTCAGTGTGGCGCGCGCACTCACATTCCCATACAACAGAGAGTGTCTGTGTGAACTCCATCATATGCGAGTCAGAGAGCAGAAATTTGTAATCGCACGACCATTTAGAAACAGAAATCACATGCCGTTGTGTAAATAAGATATTACATATGGCTATTTAGCTTATTTATTAAAAGAAGATGTGATCTGATGCTATATATGAAATACAATTAACTTGACTTCAAGTGGGGCAGGGCAGCCATTGGGAAGGCGGGGCACTCCCCTAACATAATGGTAGGGGAAACACTGGAATATAATATATATTACACACAAATTATACAAGCTATGTTTAGAAGTAAAGTATAATATGTTCATAAATAATGTGAAATATTGGAAAATAAAACACATTTACAAACATTAAATATTGTAGTACGCAAAACTATTACTTTACATTTGCTGGAATGAACACTGAACAGGAATTAAATAAAGTAAGTGTAAAACAGACATGAACAATAGTGGCATTCAGTGGAGGAGATCACTCACATTCAGCAGGGCTTCCTGTCTCTGCGGGAGGGAAGACAGCTGTGATTCTGAGTGGTAGAGGGTCATGCCCTTCCGCAAGGCTCGCAGGTCTCCCGGATTATACTGTTCAGTGACACAAGAGGGAGAGAGAGACACACTATACTGTAACTCTATGTATTTAAAGCATGAGAACCAAACAAAACAAAAAAAAAATTGGCGAAATAAAGTTATCATAACATATCAAAGCCAGTGTGAGGAAACATCACAGAGAGAAACTGGGAATTCATGCTTCAGTTAAAAGACAGTAAAAGGAAAATCTGCTGTTTATTTACAACTAGCTTAGTCTTAGCTATTCACTAGCTTGAAAAATGTTCAATAATTCCTGAGTTGCTATTGATACGTATCCTTGAAAAACCCATTTAGAGATTAAAGCTTTACTCAATCAATTACTATCCACATTCCACACATTTTGGGTCAAAACATATGCTTGGGTTTGTTTCTAAGACGGCTGCTGGGTGAATTGACTACGATTAGGATGCTTCGCAGTCATACCCATTTTAGTTACAATTCAAATGAGAGAGATTCCACTGAATATATTTGACTTCCAAACTTTTGAATCGCCTGATCCCTAGATGATGACACTTTTAAGATCAACATGTTAATGATGTCTTTTGTATTGCAAGTGTTGAAGGTCATCAAATTATCTGTTAGAAAAGGAGAAAAATAAGAAAAAGGTAAAAAAAGGAAGTGAAAATTAACCAAACTTTTTAGTTTGTTTTAAATTTAACTATGGTAATATCATTTCATGGGCTGCACGGTGGCGCAGTAGGTAGCACAATCGCCTCAGAGAAAGAAGGTTGCTTTTTCGAGCCTTGGTTTGTGTTTGTATGTTCTCCTCATGTTCGTGTGGGTTTTCTCCGGGTGTTCCGGTTTCCACCAAAAGTTCAAGGACATGTGGTATAGGTGAATTGGGTAAGCTAAATTGTCCATAGTGAATGAGTGTGGATGGATGTTTCCCAGTGATGAGATGCAGCTGAAAGGGCATCCGCTGTGTAAAACATATACTGGATAAGTTGGAGGTTCATTCCGCTGTGGCGACTCAGATTAAATAAAGGACTAAGCCGAAAAGAAAATGAATGAATGAATGAATATACAACTATGCCTGCTGAAGAAAAAACAGCTTAAACCAGCCTAAGCTGGTTAGCTGGTTTTAGCTGGTCAACCAGACTGGCTTTAGGTGGGTTTTGGCCATTTCTAGCCTGGTCTTAGCTGATCAGGCTGCGAGATAACCAGCTAAAACCAGCCTGACCAGCCTAGCCAGGAAGCTGAAAAGAAAATAAATGAATAAATGAATATAATTTCATGTGTTCAGTGTTTTATAATATGGTATATTTTCTCACCATATTATTTAGTAAACTGTTGCTATAAATACCCTGCTAAAAACAGCTTAAACCACTCTAACCTGGTTAGGGTTTTGGCCATTACCAGGCTGGTTTCCAGCCATATTCAACCTGGTCTTAGCCGGTCAGGCTGGGAAATGACCATTTAAAGACACCTTGACCAGCCTGGTGTAAGCTGGACATAGCTGGTTTTGGCTGAGCTCCCAGCCATATGTTTTATGCAGTGGATGCATAAAACATGGCTGTATCCACTCCATATGTTTTATGCAGTGGATGCCCTTCCAGCTGCAACCCATCTCTGGAAAACATCCATACACACTCATTCACATGCATACACTACGGTCAATTTAGCTTTACCCAATTCACCTGTACTGCATGTCTTTGGACTTGTGGGGGAAAACGGAGGAAACCCACTTGAACGCAGTGAGAACATGCAACTCCACACAGAAACGCCAACTGACAGTTTTATAAAACTACATTATTGGATCGTTTGTTTATATTACTAATGTTTTTGTGTTACCATAGAAACTATAGAATTATCACAACAAATTAATTCAAGTCTGTTACTATAGTACGGGTCAAAAACACTACAGTGTTTACTAAAATTACTATAGTATTTTTGAAATAATAAATGAACTGATTCTGGCTCAAACATATAGGGAAGTACACTGGTATTCACTTTTCAGTTTTTCACAAAGATAACGTTAGTCCTGTTTTGAATCAGCCACTATGCTGACACATATGCATTTGTTGCTCCGCCCTCTTCTGAAAAGAAGGCTGGGCTCAACATCTCATTTGAATTTAAAGCAACAGTCACAAAAAAAACATGTTTTGAATCTAATCCTAAAAGCAGCAAATTCAGAGAGATATAAAAAGTGATTTGTGGGCTATTTTAAGCATATACACACTCTAGGAACATCAGAAACTTTACATCTAGTAAAGAAGGAGCATAATATGTCCCCTTTAAAAGTTAACATTTATCATCAATTGTATTTATTTCGGATATATAGTCACTGAATATTATCCAGACTGAGACTAAATTTTAAAATCAGACTTGTGCTCTACTGAACTATCCTTTATATATAAAGTTTTATTTGTGGAGTTTCCAAGTTTTCCTGTTTAACACAGCATTACTACAGCAAACTCTCTTCATGCTGCTATAATAGAGACACCCACTGGCTGCAGCCATTATCTCTAATCACCAGTGATCCTTATGACATTTTCAATGTCTGCCTTTTATGTTTTCTGAATGCATGTGATCACTGTAGGAAAGACCTATAAATAACCATGTCACTCTCTTTCAGGAGAGAAATTGTGTTTTTTGGTGGCTGCAAGGGATATGTGAACTTCACACACAGAATGCTGCAAACCTAAACATACTTTATCACCCGCTAACCATCTATGGTATTTTGGACACCTTGATACAAGGCTGGTGTACTTGTGCAGACAAGAATCATTTTGTTTGTATATGTGCTTTATATAATTTTTAGTTTGATAGAGAATGTTGATTAAACTTACCAGAAAATGCCGTGTGTTTGGTGGAGGAATGTTTAAGATGCACTATATTGCCAAAAGTTTTGGGACATCTGTCTTCACATGTACATGAACTTTAATGTCATCCCAATCTTAATCCCTAGAGTTTAATATGTTGGCTCACCCTTTGCAGATATAACAGCTTCAGCTTTTCAGGGAAGGCTTTCCACATGGTTTAGGAGTGTGTTTATAGGAATTTGACCATTCACTAATGTTGGACAAGAAGGCTTGGCTTTCAGTCATATATGAAATTCAGGTGTTAAAGAAAGTTCATCAGATTACATCTGACATATCCCATCCTCTTGATTAATTTCAAACCCTTCCCTCAGGTCCTTGGTATAAGGCCCTTTTGGCAAAGACCAAGAGATTTAAATTTTAATTTGTTCCTATGCTTCTGAATTTTGATGGGAATAGCTAGCTGTTGCTTTTAGTACTATTATTGTTGTGTGATGTTTGTCTTGTGTGTGGAAAACATCAGTGTTTCTCAACCATGTTCCTGGATATACCCCCAGCTCTGCATTTTCCATATCTCCTCAAACAAACACCTGATTCATATCATCAGCCCATTAGCAGAGACTGAAAGACCTCTAATGGGTGTAACAGACAAAGGAGGCATCCAAAACATGCAGTGCTGGTGGTCCTCCAGGAACGTGGTTGAGGAGCACTGATATACATGGTGTAAATCTGTTACGCTGAAGAACATTCCACCCCAAAAAGGGGAAAATAAAATTTACAGTGACAGCTTATGCTCTAATTAATCACAAATGTGTTTGAGTCGAGGTCTGGGCTCTGAGCGGGTCAGTCAATCAAACAAACAAACAAACTCATTTATGTCTTTATGGATCTAGCTTTGAGCACTTTTGTGCAGTCATTTTGATGCAGGAACATCTCCAAACTGTTACAAATATGGGAGTATGAAATTGTCCAAAATCTCCTAGTATTCTAAAGCATTGACAGTCAGTAGAAATAAGGCACCAAGCCAAACATCTGAAAAACAAGGCCACACTATATACATGGTCTATACCAATTTGTGGTTGAGTTGCTGTTGTTCCCAACTGCTTCCACTTTGTTGTAATACAGCTGACTGTGGAAAATTTTGTTGTAAGAAAATTTTACAAATAGACTTATTGCACATACGGCAACTAGAGGTGTAACGGTAGTAATGTACTCGTCCCAAAAAAGGTTATGGTATAGGGGGGGGGGGTCACTGTTCAGTTCATGACAGTAAGTACTGTAAGCCCAGATGTGCCAATCACTGAAGTTGGGCAAAAAGAAAATGCCATGTTGATGTTGTCATGCCAAAATGCTAATGTAAACAGAAGGTTGTCCCACATCTGAGTTCTTCTGATTGGTCCACTGCTTTGGACTGACAGTTTTAAGTGCCACTACATGTAAAAGTTGAAACTGTTTTATCTTGACATGCCATCTAAAAACCATGATGCTCGTGTGAGAAAGACACATGTGTATAACGGTCACCCACGTTCCTCAACCTTGTGTACATAAAAACAATAGAAATATAATATTCTGTCTCATTTTGTGAGCATGCAAGTCAGTCGTTTCTCTATACAAACACACACAAGACTTAACAGTTGTTGTTCACTGCACCCATTGTTGGATGGACCTTTTCATTAAGAGATTTCAGTTTTGAAGCTTACTGGATCTTAAATTTAATACACAGTTATTGTTTTCAGTTTTTTAGGTGAAAGCTGAACTTAATTAGTCTACTAATTCTGAAGTTTTATTTTTCCCTCTTGTTTATTTTGTACTTTTCCATCACAAAAAGCAGATTATTCCTGTTGTACCAAACCAGTATCGAACCATCACCCCAAAACTTCAGTGTACCGTTACACCCCTAATGGCATCCTATTACAGTACCATGCTTGAGTTTATGAGAATGACCCATTCTTTCACACATGTCAGTAGAACCATCTGCATACCAAGTTTCTTGATTTTATGTGGCCATGGAGGAGTTTTGTGGAGTTGTCCCAAATTTAATATATACAGTTGAAGTCAGAATTATTAGCCACCTTTTGAATTTTTTTCTTTTTTAAATATTTCCCAAATGATGTTTAACAGAGCAAGGAAATTTTCACACTATGTCTGATAATATTTTTTTCTTTTGGAGAATGTCTTATTTGTTTTATTTCAGCTAAAATAAAAGCAGTTTTAAATTTTTTAAGAACCATTTTAAGGCCAAAATTATTAGCCCCTTTAAGCATTTTTTTCGATAGTCTACAGAACAAACCATTGATATACAATAACTTGCCTAATTACCCTAACCTGTCTAGTTAACCTAATTAACCTAGTTAAGCCTTTAAATGTCACTTTATAGAAGTGTCTTGAAAAATATCTAGTCAAATATTATTTACTGTCATCATGGCAAAGATAAAATAAATCAGTTATTAGAAATGAGTTATTAAAACTATTATGTTTAGAAATGTGTTGAAAACATCTGTTCTCTGTTAAACAGAAATTGGGGAAAAAATAAACAGGGGGCTAATAATTCAGGGTGGCTAATAATTCTGACTTCAACTATATATATATATATATATATATATATAT
>CAIGQZ010033183.1:1189700-1202916 GCA_903798205.1 Danio tinwini
CATTCATTCATTCATTCATTCATTCATTCATTCATTCATTCATTCATTTTCTTTTCAGCTAAAGCCTGGTTTATAATTTTGCCTCTAGTGACGTGACCCACGGCGCATATTTTTTACTTCTGTGTGCTGTTTCTGTTGCTCTGCAATAACACTTCCGAAATGCTAGCTGGCAGTAAGTGTTTATGTTCCTCTGTGTCGAGTTTGTTTGCTGGTGTTTTGTTTTTTTCTGAACGCTTTCTGAATGTACAAGTGACTCAAATTTGCTCGATTTGAGGCAGGAACTGGCGGACGTGCAACAACTTTAATCATAAGGTAAGCACAAAACAACAGTCTCCATCCAGAGCTCCTACACGGGACTCCACACTTGTAAACACTCGCTGCATCGAGTGCGCGGCTCTCACTTCCGCCCACCCTTGTCAGCGCTACCAAGCCGAGAAATTGCAGAGCTTGCACTACGCATATGCGTTACATTTTTTGAAAGGTTCACGTCAACGTTGTCGACAGCCATAGTTCCTTTATTATTCTGGGGTCACCACAGCGGAATAAACTGCCAACTTATCCAGCACATGTTTTTTGCAGTGGATGCTCTTCCAGCCGCAACCCATTACTGGGAAACATCCACACACACACTTATACTCTACTGGCAATTTTAACCAACTCAATTCACCTATACCTTGTTTTTGGACTTGTGGGGAAAACCAAAGCACCCGGAGGAAACCCATGCGAACACAGGCGAGAACTCCAAACAGAAACGCCAACTGACCCAGCCGAGGCTTGAACCAGCGACCTTCTTGCTGTGAGGCGAACGTGCTACCCACTGCATCACTGTGATGCCCGTGAAATGCAATATATAAGTTAAACATTTTAAAACAAATCCCAAATTAAAAAAGTTACACAATAAATTTTTTTTTTATTTATTACAAGAATATTAGAAAAGTATGTTCTATAAAGCAGTAGTCCCCAACCCCCTGGATCAATTGGTACCAGGCTGCACAATAAATCATTAATTATTTACGTTTTATTTATTATATGAACGATCTTTTATTTTGAAAAATCTATTACTTTAAATAATGACTGTAATGTCTCGGTTACATTTTGAGCGCCAAAATTTAACCCACAAGCTAAAATGAGTAAGAAACAGACGTCTCTGGAAAGTTTCTTTGCAAAGGGAGAAAGGCCCAGTGAAGGACCCACGAACTGCCAAGGAATTAATCCACAATGCATTTGTCAACAAATCAATTAAATCCAGCATGTCCGTGCAAGAAGAAGATCAACTTCTGAAGATCGCAAATGACGGCGGTTCACATATCGCGTCTATTTCACGTTTTTAATGCCATGAGTGCACCGCAAGTCATATGACAAGACCGACCGATCATCTGAGCTTAATACTTTGGCCCAATACCAATTCTACCCCTTAGCCTATCCCCTTACCCCTCATTTTGCGCGTTCCAGTGAAAGGGTAGTCCCAATGGTGTCCCAATTCTATTTAGCTTGAAGGCGTAGGGCTAAGAGGAGGGGGTAAATAGCCCTTCGAACGAAGATTTTTCAGGACCACATTTGAAACCAAGTGGTAAAACAACAACATTCTGACACTTAATGACACTCGAACACCCTGTCAGAAAAGTCTAGTGGCTGAGAATGAGCTTTTTACAGTGTCTGCTATAATGTTAATGTTGTTTTTGGTGTGTTTATATAGATGAATATGGTCACTGTGTAAATGCACAGTATAGTTACGATCTTATTGCCACATTAGATTGTTATGATAACATAATATATGCCTTCAGTGATTTTCTGAAGATAAATACCAAAAAATAAAACTACTGGAATAACAACAGCAGTCGCGATCGTCTGATCTCATATGAAGCAAGAGATCGCGATGACCTATGATGACGTGTGCAGGTGCTGTAGTGCTGTCCCATTTCTTAGGGGAAAATTTTGAAGCCCTTCCCCTTCGCCCTCTGTTTTAAGGGCCAAGGGGAAGGGGTAGGGGTAGGGGTCCAAAAATAGAATTGGGATTGGGCCTTGTATGGAACATACACATTTCAGTAGACTAATCTTCATAAATAAAACTTGTATCAGAGTTGCAGCAATGTTTTGTCAGCTTGTCATTCTCTGAGAAAAGGATTGATAGTCACCTAGCAATCTACATACACCACCAACAACCCCCTCCACCCCCTACCACCAGCTCACGGAAAAATTTGTTGGGCACTACTGCTATTTAGTATAAATGCAAGTAGTATGAATAAAATTTTTCATCATCACATGATATATCCACCGTCAGTTGTGTTGCTTCTCTCCCATTCTGGAATTCTGTTGTATTACATCAAAACTTTAAATCCCAAAAATTATATTTAAACACATTTGTCACACATAAAATTACAATAAATGAAAAATATTGAACTAACACACACCTAAGTTCACACGTCTATTTTCCTAATGATTATCTAATTGGCGATACTGGATCAACACAGTCTGTTATCCTCAAATTCGCACAGGTGTCCAGACAGAGTAACTGCAGGTTTTCCTCTCAATAACTACAGAAATATTAAAGGTGCTGTATGTAAGATTTTGACTCTTCTAAAGCATAAAAATACCATATGTTTGCAGATATTTAAGAAACATGCTAAGTGACATACCTGTTTATCTGAAAAACAATGCTGAAGTCAGATATTCTGGTTTGAAAATGTCTCTTCTGTGCCGGAACACGGTCTATGTTTATGTTCTTTTAACGCGCCCAATGCCAGTTAAGCCAATTATATTTCAGCACTCTGAGTTGCCTTGGTGGAAAACCGCGTATTTCATTCATTCATTCATTCAGAAAGGCTCCGAAAGCATGCGTCTGTGACTGAAATGCGACTGAAATGTGACCTCCGGTGGACAGTAGACTCCAAAATGAGACTATTAATTACCAAATAATATAAATATTACGAACATAAACTTTAGATGAGCAGGTTACATTGTAACCGCATGTCAAAACAACACGCTTTATAAAGAGATACGCAGTGATGAGCAATTTGGCTGTTTGCACCAGACGAAACACGACAGAAATTTAAATACAGCCATTCAGAAGCACAGAATATGCACTCACTCATGAAATGGTAAGGTTTAGAATCTATTTAATACACATTAACCCTTACACATTATTGCTTTTATTTAGAACACGGTTTAAATCACTCGCTCCTGTCCTTAATCTGGCAACCCACGCTTGCGTTTATTTTGATCCAGGAGTGCAATACGTAGTTCAACCACTGGGTGTTAAACTTACATACTGCACCTTTAAGCATTAACTCTATTGTTTTATAAATGAGCAGATTCCATCAGGAGTCAGAACATGAATGACATTCATCTGCAAAATAAATACTTGCTGGACCGTTCCATGAAAACAGACCTTTTAATCTCAAAGTTACACAGGTGTAAAATAAGTATATATATATAAAAAAAGTGTCATTGATGACAACAGTTGAAACGGCTTATAGGGAAAGCTTAGCGTAGGTATCCTGGGAAATCAAGAGTTCAGCTCAGTTCATGTGCGCTCAGGACAGCGTTCTCTGAAGGATTGAGCTCTCCTCTGAATTAATCACGCTTCAAGTGAATTCATTCCTTCTCAGAGGACAGCAGCCCGTTTTCTCTTATTTGACCAGAGGGAGAAAGCAACTCTCCTGCATTTTAATCAAAGCCTTACAAAGTGCTTTCCAACCTGGGGATAAAATGCTTTCAGACATTCCAAGCACTATGTTTCACATGTTTGGAGAAAGATCTTTGCCTCGGAAAGGCGCAACAATTTAAGAGTATCGCCGTCTGCTACACCCACATCCACTGCGAGACGGAGGGGGGCTGGTGATGAAAACGTAATGAGGATATATGATTAAAAGAGAGAATTATTGCAGATTCAAGGACTTTTTTTTCAAGCCGGCAGCCCTTCCAGCACTTGTGAATATCATAATAAAAGCTACCTACAAAGGCCTTCATTGGAACTGCTTTGTGTCAGTATTTGCAGAGCCCACACAGTGTTTTCAGTCTCACTACATTGTAAAGTAATAAATCACCCAATGAACTGAAATTTTTTGCCGGCAATCATTATTCTGAAGAAATATGACTTTCTTTCTTTGCTGGAACACAAAATGTGAAGTGCTAAAGAATATTCTAGCAAAAGTAAAAGAGGATCTGGGTTGTTAAGGCCCAATCCTAATTCTATTTTTGTACCCCTTCCCTATCGCTCTTAAAAACGAGTGTGAAAGGGAAGTGCTTTAAAATTTACCCCTATGAATTGGGACAGCACTACAGCACGTGCACACACCAGCAGATGTCGTCGCGAGCTTTTGCTTCATATAATATCAGACCATCGCGACTACTGTACTTATTCCAGTTGTGCTATTTTTTGGTATTTATCTTTAGAAAATCACTGAAGGCATATATTATGTTATCATAACGATCTAATGTGGCAATAAGCTCGTAACTATACTGCACATTTACGCAGTGACCATATTCATCTATGTAAACACCAAAAACAACATTAACATTATAGCAGACACTGTAAAAAGCTCATTCTCAGCCACTAGACTTTTCTGAGAATGTTGTGGGACTGCTGTACGGGAGTTATTATTATGGATTATAGATCACAAAATTTAGCGAGTTTTTATTTTTGCATGTTTTTTAAAAAGCATGACGGTAAAACACGAACACCATTATAAATTTCTTAAAACATTTGTTTGTTTGTTGTAAAAATTCCTGACAAAAGATACTAATTTGTGGCTCTCCTTACATCCGGGTGAAGCGAAACTGCCATTGTAGCTGGTGTATTCTGGGAAATTTTCTTACCCCTTGGTTTCAAGTGTGGTCCTGAAAAATCTTCGTTCGAAGGGGTGTATACCCCTTTCCCTTAGCCCTACGCCTTCAAGCTAAAGAGAATTGGGACACCCCTATCCCTTCACGGGAATGCGCAAAACAAGGGGTAGGGGTAAGGGGAAGGGCTAAGGAGTAGAATTAGAATTGGGCCTTATAAAATAAGTCAGTTTTCCACAGTGCAGTACTGTATGGTTTGGCATGGTTCTGCTTGCTCCGGTACGGTTTTAGCCAGCTTGCTTTGCATTTTCACTGCATTTTAGTACCTCTAAAAGTGGGTGGGGTTACTGCTATAGTTGCGCCACCTGCTTTGACATAATTGTAAACTAGTGTCAAATTTGACAGCAGTTTTTGATTTTGTTCTAGTCTAAAGGCCGGCTAACACAGTGAGATTTTTTATATTCCTGAACGATTGTAGCATGTCAGACTGCATGAACATGGCTCTCATGTCACACTGTATGATCTCAGCCGTCATAAAGTCAGACTGAACGACAATGAAGATCCACCAAACAAGGAAAAAAGTGCTCCTGGGGTTTGACATCATCCATCAGCGACACTTTCACTATCCCGCGTTCTGAATGATTCCTCACAGCAAATGTAAACAAACTGTAAAGGCAATTTTGCACACAGCATGTCTCAATAATATAACCAGGAAGAAAAAACTGTTTTGACATTTCACCACGGTCATTTGAATTGTCCCATGAATCGCATAATCAAATTCTGAGCTCCTATTGGTTCTTGGATTGACGCTCAATGCAGCTGTTGTCACACTGCAGGAAAGTATTTCAGCCGCAATTTTGTCATCTGAGACCCTGGACTATCTCAGATTCCTGAAATCCTGGGCAAAAATCTGTGATCTTTGATCGTTGGTTTGACATGTTCACAGATAGCCGCTTTGTGCACATTGCGATACGATTTTCTCTCTGATGAACTTCTGGCAGTGTCAGAAGATTTCAGACACTTTCCTGCAGCGTGACAACAGCTGCGTTGAGCATCAATCCAAGAGCCAATAGGAGCTCCGAATTTGATAATGCGATTCATGCGCCAATTCAAATGATTATGGGGAAATGTCAAAACAGTTTTTTTCTTCCTGGTTTTATTATTGTGACATGCTGTGTGCAAAATTGCTGCTACAGTTTGTTTACATGTGCTGTGAGGACTTATTTGAGAACGCGGGATAGAGAAAGTGTTACGGGTGGATGACGCCAAACTCCGGGAGCATTTTCTTCCGTGTTTGGTGCATCTTCATTGTCATTCATTTATGACAGCTGAGATCTTACAGTTTGACATGAGAGCCATATTCGTGCAATTTGACATGCTACAATCGTTCAGGATTATTAAAAAATTTCACAGTGTGAGCTGGCCTTAAACTGCAAGTTTAGTTTTAGTAATATTTCAGTCCTCTGAATATCATTATTTATTAACCTTAAAATTAACTGCATGTGAGAGAGTGTATTGGTGTTTCCTAGTACTGTGTTGCTGCTCTAAGGGCATCCGCTGTGTAAAACATATGCCAGAATATTTGTTCATTTCGCTGTGGCAACCCCTGATAAATATGGGACTAAGCCGAAGAAAAATTAATGAATTTTAAAGTAAATGAATTCTAGCAATGTCTTATGGTTCGTTTACACCGGATGTGGATGAAGCCTCAAGTGTGAGTGATTTACATGTTAAGTCAATGCAAAGATGCAAACAGATATCCTGCGGTGCCAGGCGGCACGAATGACAAGATTCGCTCGAGTTGGAAAATCTGAACTTAAACCGAGATTTGCGCCACGTTAACCAATCAGGAGCTTGCTCTAGTATGGGTGTGATTATGACGTAGCGCCTGTTGTTGGTGTCCAAGGGAAAATCCTCCTGTCGACACCGGACAACAGCTCATCAAACTAGGCTCGGCTCAGTCTGATGCACCTCTGAAAAAATCTAGTGCAGGGGTTTTCTAACTGTGGGGCTTGCCAGCACCTATTAAGGGGGGTGCGAGAATTTGAGGCGTGCACTCGAGTAAATAATGATGACAATTTTTATGCGTTCAACTAGAGGGAATATGATTAACATTAGCTCCACAGATAACTATCAGGCACATGTAGAGTTAATGCGTTCCTGTAAAATACATACAAATAAAATGGACCGGGTACTTTTTAAAATGAATGACGGTAAATGAATGAAAGTCGAACTGGTGAGCCGTCTGACAAAAAAAGTGTCTTTTTGTCGTCAACGACCTTGAAAGGTGATGTAGTCACTGTTAGTATCTACTGATAGGCCTACCTATGTGATCCCATCTTCTTCTCATCTTAAAAAAGGTCATCAACAGATAGTTTTCATCAATAGTTTTCTTAATGAATTAGCACTTTTGAAAACAGTACAAACGTGCGACACAAACCAGGCCCCAAGACAGAGGCAACTGATGCTAATGATGTTCTTGGTCATCAAATCCAATGGGAGTGACGATTTTCTAAGACCAATCAGTGATCAACAGTGTGTGTACGTCATGTTTTGGTAACCATTTTGACTCACTTGGGACATCCCCTGAGGTGATACTTAAAAAGTACCAGGTACTATGTAAACCAATCCATGCAACATCATGCAATGGAAATGTGCCTAATATGTTTTGTGTGCCATATTTCCATCTTTCCAAAGCCATATTGGTGATGTGATACCCAATGCAACCTGACATCTAAAACAACATGTTTGATTAGATATAGAAGAAAAACTTTAAAGAAAAGAAAATGTTTATTCATTTATTCATTCTTTTTCTTTTCAGCTTAGTCCCTTTATTAATCTGGGGTCACCACAGCGAAATGAACCGCCAACTTGTCCAGCATATGTTTTACGCAGTAAATGCCCTTCCAGCTGCAACCCATACAGACAATTTAGCTTATCCAATTTAGCTGTACCACATGTCTTTGGACTTGCGAGGGAAACCGAAGGACCTGGAGGAAACCCACGCGAACACTGGGAGAATATACAAACTCCACACAGAAATGCCAATTGACCCAGCCGGGGCTCAAACCAGTGACCTTCTTCCTGTGAGTCGATTTTGCTACCCACTGTGCCCAAAAGAAAATGGGTCTAAAATGGTGTAAAAGAAGGGTCTCATGCTAGATTGCGTTTACTGGATCAAAAATAAAGAGTAAAAACAGCAATATTGTGAACTATTATTATTAATACAAATGAATACATTTTCTATTGTAATATAGCTTCAAATTTTTAAATACTTTGTTGATTTCTGCTGTAATGAAATGATTAAACCTTCCATACTGCATGTCTTATATTCTTATGTTTATTATGCATTTTATGGGAATACTTGATTCTGATTGGTCAATCACAAATTGCGACATGTAATTCCCATTTGAAAACAGTTAAAACTAATAACACAGTACTTCAAAATCACTTTGACCATTAGTGAATCCATTCATAACCATATTTATATGTGTATGCTTCATGCCGCTACTCTTGACTGTTTAGCACCATTTTGCGACTGAACAAGTAGGGTACTGTAAGCAGCATTCAGTCGTTTTCATTTCCATCAGACTTGACTGTCATTTAATTAAAGAGTTGAAACAATTATTGCAAGTCAGATCAATATTTCGTGTCTAACTGAGGAATATTGGCAATCTAGGCAGTTGATTTCACGAAATAAAGCCCTTCAGTCTTATATACAACAAGCCTGTTGTACTTTATTCTGCAAAAACTACCACCAACACATGCATTATCCCTTACTTGTAGACTGTTTATGAAGACAATATTAGGAAGGGATTATTTATTCATTAATTTTCTTTTCGGCTTAGTCCCTTTATTAATCCAGCGTCACTACAGCGGTATGAACTGCCAACTTATCCAGCACGTTTTACGCAGCGGATGCCCTTGCAGCTGCAACCCATCACTGACAAACACCCATACATTCTCATTCACACACATACACTACACTCTCAAAAATAAAGGTACAGGAGCTGTCACTGGGGTAACCTTTTCAAAAGATACATATTTGTACCCAAAGAGTCCACAGTGGTACCTCAAAGGTGCATTTTAGTGCCCAAATGTACTTATTAAGTACCTTTGAGGTACCATTATGGACCCATGAGGTACAAATATGTATATTTTGAAAAGGTACTGCCCCAGTGACAGCTCCTGTACCTTTATTTCCGTGAGTGTACGAACAACAATTCAGTTTACCCAATTCACCTCTATCGCATGTCTTTGGACTTGTGTGGGAAACTGGAGCTCCCAGAGGAAAGGAAGGGATTACAATAACAATACTACACACAACAAATCAAATGCAGCTTTTTATCTGAATAGCTGATTAACTGAAGAAATAATAAACAGATAACCAATAAATCAATAAATAAATTACAATAGCCAGTAAACTTTGGGTGAACCATCCTTTTACCTGCAAAGCCCAGTGGGATTTTAAATAGCAACACGCTAGGTTCATTTTAACATTGTAAAGCGATGAACATTTAATTGCTTCTTCAATTCTCCTAACAGGCACGTTTTACTCCTACCTACACAAGCTTAAAGGTGAAAGAACTACCAAAATCCTATTCAAGTGCAGCGGAGAGTGGGCTGCACCACTGCTTTGCTTGGATGGGTTCATGGCAAGTGTTTTGTTGTAGATGTCTCTACACTAACAGGCGAATAAATCTGTGATATAGGCAAACTGATTGTGATGCCCTCAGGATAATTAGATGTACTTCAATGCTCTTTTGGATGGTAAAACCCACTCGTTCTCCACAAGAGAGGTTAAATCGAGGCCACAGACGCTTCATGATGCCCACACAATCCTAGCGTGACGGTAAGCTGTTCCTTCTTCCTGCTGGAGGGGATGTGCACCACATTTGACACAGTTTGTCCCATCATGAATTCAAGACTGGCTGCCTCTTCTTATAAGCCCAAATATCCAACAGTGAAGTTGTAACAGAACCGAAATCTAGGCCTAGATTGCTTATTTTCATTACTTACTTGTGACAGCAGTTTGTTGTTATTGTCCTCTAGAATCCGGACCTTGGTTTCCAGCTGCCGAATGTAGTTGGAGGATGCATCTGCAAAACAAAAACGTTCAAATAATATTCAACAATCCACAATAATTATTGTTCTAAACAGATGGTGCATGCTATTACACTACAATCAAAACGTACACTATAAAAATGGAATGACAAATAGTCAAGACAACAAATATTTTTTGTTGCTTTATAGGTGCAGTAGGTAATGCTAACCGTTAGCATAATAGCTTTGAAAGCACAGTCCCTCCCCTGCCGTACAAAGCCACGCCTCCTGAAATCACGAATATGCACCGTAAAGATGACAGTAGACAACCTACTAGATTATGTCATTCACCACCTAAAAAACTTTATAGTACTTTATAATACTACAATTCTGAACGAGAGACTGTATTATATCTAGCACGTTTTCAGTTGTGTTGCAAGCAAAACTTGTCATTAATAATAATTAATAATATAATAACACTAATACTGAAACGGTTAAGGCGTTTTAGAATGGGCAAAACAACATTTCAGATGTTTTACAGTGTGCTCAGCCTGCTGGTTTTTCCATTCACACACATTTTTATCATCACATGATCTCTTATAACAAAATCACACACTTTTTAATGCGCATACTGGTATTTGTTCTGTAAAATGCAGTTTCCATCGCAGTTTATGCACATCTTTTCTTATTGAATAAAAAGTTTAGCCTACTCAGTTATGCGCATATGTATTTTATGCGCAATTTCAAAATTTATTCCCAATTTGGCATTTTCATTAATCATTTGCATGCACATAAAAATAGATAAATGGAAATGTAGCTATTGACTAATGCTGTCTAAAACACAAACTTCTTCACAATTTAAAATGACATCTTTGGATCTTTTATGCTGGAGGTATGTTGTCCTAAAAAACTAAACAAACTACATAAAATCTTACATATACTGTAGGAACGGTATAGCAAAAAATGTTGGCGGTTTAATTTTTTTCCAAATAATCAATATATATTGAAAACGGTTATCGTTCCATGCCTAAATGGAATCATGCTACGGAATAAAATACTGCCCTTTCAATTTAGGTGAGACTGCATAGAAAATTATTCAACATATCACAGACTGCATAACATAAAAAACTACACGAAAATTACATTAATTTAAGGACCAACTAATTATTTTACAGTGTAAAAAACTGTTTTATCTTAGTCATTTGATAACCTCCAAAAAAAAAACAACCTAAAATACAAAATAGAAGTCTAATGTTAAGCAAATCTTCAAAAAATTTCCCCCAAAAGCCAACATATGTGAATAACTTGCATTTCCATCAAGTTGTTAGAGTGACTGACTGTAGTATTGGTAGCCTAGTAACCAACGGTAAACTAGGCAAGCAAAATGAAAAGAGCTGCTTAGTCACATTAATGTAATGCATCTCCCACTATTCACATGAACTCTTTTTTTCACAAAAGCCTCACTCAAATGTTGCAAATTAAGGGATTGTTATTTAAATTTTGCTGTTTCAATCACTCATTTTCTCAAGTGATACTTCAAAACACACATAAACACAGGGTGAAGGAAACGCAGCTAAAGTCATAAAACAACATCTGACAGTAAATCAGTTCTTTATAGCATTGAACTTGACAAATGTGTAACCCTTATTGTCCTATACTACCTACAAAGTATGGCTTGTCCTACTTTTAGGTTACAAAGATACCTACCAGTTACAACGGTGACATCATGCAGTTTGTTTGGTTTTGTTACACAAGGAGTAAAATACACCTACTGAGCGAAAGTGTTTCAACTAAAAGTTCCCTAAAGAAGAAGAAAAGCCAAAATAATGTCTATGTGCATTAAAATCCTCTGTAAACCATTTTAAATTTAATTCATACATTTATACTTTTGTGAAAATCTCAAATTACATAATCATGCACACTCATTATTGTTTGTTCAAACTAATTATTTAAAATGAGCTAAAAATACAATTCTTCAGTTTTTTGGTGGATAACTTAATTGTTTTATGTTCAATCCACTTAAATTTGTAAAAACTTATAAGCAAACTTAATGCGTTCATATTGTCCCAACGCAATTCGATTGTGTCAAACCTAACATTTTTTTACAGTGCAATATTGATAATTTCACTATTGTGTATAATTATATATTTTGACCTTGAAATAAAAATTACATGACTGTGTTGGATGGGTGTAGAAGATGGACAGTGCAGTTATTAGCCTAATAGCTAAAGCTACAGCTGTGGTCTGAATAAAACCCTCAGCTGTGGACTGTGAAGCACTGCTGGGCAGCTTTAAATCCCTAGCGACACGCTAATCTAACTTCATCTGGCTGACTGAACTATGGGCACGGGCCAAGCCGATTAAGAATCAACTCTGATCCGCAAAACCCCTGGACCAGCGTCCTAGAGGAGAGATCCTCCCACAACCAAAAATCATTTTACTCCACAACCAGCAATTGGAAATGTGACTCCAATGCCCCAAAGCTGTTTTGGATATTCAATTCCTGCCATTCCAGGGAAGCTGAATGTTTTTGTCTGCATAACTTTCCACATGAGATGAAAACATAACTGATATTCATTTGCCCGTCTGTAGCTTTAACTTTATTTTCATATCCAGCTTATTTTAAGGTTTCCGGTGTCATTTGATTAGAACTGGTAGTTATTTTACATGTGTAAAAGCAGACTGTTAAGCTGAACTTGTGAGTAACTCTTTCAATTAAGCCTCTGTGTTTCAATTTAAGAGTACAGTGATAGACGACTAGGCATGGGCCGATATATTCTGATGGTATGATAACCTTGGATAAAAATATCATGGTTTCACAGTATTGTGATTATTGTTCTAAAACATATTCTTTTCAAATGTCTGGGGAAACTTTTTTCGAACACAATATGTTTTATTTTGAGAAACGTTTTCAATATTTTGGAGCAGTAAACATATCAGGCGAAATAATTGAAATGAATGATTGACTTCTGCGATCTTCATCTGTTTCAAAAACACAGATTTTTTTATAACTTAAAACAACATCTTTGGATCTTTTCTACTAGAGATACTGTTGTCCTAAAAAAACATGTTAAAAAAATCTTACATAAAGTATACCGTAGGAACTGTATAGCAGAAAATTTAAAACCTTGACTTTTCCAAACCATAATATACCTTTAAAATGGTTATCGTCCCATGCCTTTAGATGATTACAGTTAAATAAGTACAAAAAGGAACAGTATAACTATGATGTTAAATTACTATGCACATAACTCATGAACAAATGTTATTACATATTTAAAGTGCACCCATGATGAAAATCATCAGTCAAAAACAAAAATTCAAACAGGTTTGTTATGTGATATATATATATATATATATATATATATATATATATATATATATATATATA
>CAIGQZ010033183.1:1209410-1222734 GCA_903798205.1 Danio tinwini
CACACACACACACACACACACACACACACACACACACACACACACACTTGTATATGAAGTCAAAAGTAATGTTTAATAGACCAAGAACATTTTCACAGTATTCATACAGCCTAATAGTTTTTATTATGGAGAAAGGCTATTTATTTTAGTCTGGCTGGAGTAAAAGCATGTTTATATAGGCCTAATAAGCATGTCAATATAATTAGCCTCTTAAGAATTTATTTATGTCTGCAGAACAAACCACTGTTGTTCAATGGCTTTCCTCATTTTTCTTTAACATAATTAATCTGTAGTTAACTCTTTAAATTGAACTTTAGGCTAATAGTAGATTGCAAAAAAATAGTAAAATATTATGTAAAATATATAATATTGTCATCATGGCAAAGACTAGATAAATTAGTAGAACTTAGTTTATAAAACTGTTGAAAACAAAATCTGTTAAACAACACTTTTACATATTTGATGCAATACCATTTTTCTTTAAACTTTACAAGAGGGCTAATAACTTTGTCTTCAGTTGTATTTTCCTTTATACCTTATAATGCTCCCTATAGAAAGTCTGAAATTACTATAGAAATGGACCACTTGTTCAATAAAATGTCGCAATAAAATAAAATTAAATTAAAAAAAATTTCAATAAAAAAACGCAAACGCGATCTCTACCACTGGTGACGTTTCCAGGCGGCAAAACATTGAGATTCGGGAAGTGTCTGACTTCTGATATATTTTTTGAGCCCTCCTCTTACTGCAGCCGCCTGCTCTCGTCTACAATGCAGTCAAGGCAAGGCGCACCTCAAACAAGCCTTTTTAAAGATTGTGGAAGGACTAGTGGTCACTGTTTCGAGTTATCCTGAGCTGTATGACTTAACAAATTGTGAATATCACAAGATTACTAAAATAGTACACAATATGCAGCTGATTCGGTGGTTACCTAGTGACATAAAAAGTGCAGCACACTTCTTTTATAATCGTCAACATTAAAAGCAGTGTGGTGCGCCTCGAGTTCTCCAAACAGTAAGGCACATTCTGTGTTATCAGGGGCATTAGAATTAGAAAATTAGAAAATATTATCCTTAATTAAATATGAGTATTAGTTGATCAATAACATGAATTTGTAAAACAAACAATATATACACAACATTCAACATACAACAAACGAAAAGAACCCAAAGTGGGTTTTGTCAGAGGAAGTGAAAAAAAGAAAGAGAGAGAGAGATTGGACATGAGCCAGAACTCCAATTAATATCAGACAGGCTTACACTCTGTCTACTGTATGTCTGAACGGTTATTCAAATATAGAGGCTCTGTTACTTTACATCCTTATACACTTATGAAAATGACAATGTTTAGGATATTATGTATAACAAAAGCTATATAAATTGGTCGTTGGACAGTTTTTGCAGTCATAAGTTCCGTTATATTAAAAAAAAGTAACGCATTTTGCAGTATGTTACTGTATTTTAAAGTTGCATGTGAAAATTACTGTATATTTTACAGTAAAGATATACAATACTGCAAATAAATATACAGCAAGATAATTGGTTTTGTAATTGTAAATGCAGTTGAGTTACAATTGATTTACAGTAATTTACACGCAAACTGCTGCCAGTAAGTTACTATAGATTCTACAGGAAACTGTTAACACTGTGGGGAAGTTTGGTGACAGCAAGTTGCAGAAAAGTGTGCTTATCAAGCATAAGGGGAAGCCATGAGCAAGAAAAAGGAATCACTGTCTGACAATCTGAGGGATAGCTATAAACTATATGATCACGATTTAAATAGTATTACAGTACATTCCCAGTCACACAAAACATGTTAACTATAAAGATAAAGACAGAGTTCTAAAAATCGTTCCAAATAAAAAAAACAACAGCAGAGTTCAGACCACAACTATAACTATAACTATGTGGAGAAATGATATCATTGGAATCACTTTCAAAATTCATTTTTCCCAGCTAATAAATGCTAAAACTCTGGTAAAAAATATTGGTAAAAAAGGCCTCATCAAATGTAAAGCTGAAGACAAGTCGACATTGAGGAGAAGCTCTTTTTAATGTTAAGTGATCTTTTCAAAGATTAAGGACTATCTTGGAAAGGATTGGTTAGTCCATGGGAAATAATGATTTAAAACAAATGGAAATTAAGCATGCTAGGCTCTAAAGTTGAAGAACAAAACTAAAATGTATCCCATGCTAATTTCAGCATCTTTGAAAACTGTAACAATTCTGAGGTAAATAATTTGTGTTGTTTTAGCTAGCGATTGTTAATTTAGCTAACTGCTTGTAGTTTGATTGGAATGCTAATAGTTTAATTGGATTGATTGCACTGATGCATTGCTGGTTACAAGGGGGTAATGGCAAATGAAAAACAAAATCTCAAAGTAAAAATATATAATTATCATTAAATTGATAGCTATCGTGCTTGGTGTAAATTGGCCTTAAGTGTTTGTTTGTACCATTTATTGTTCGCCTTAGCCATTTGATAGAGTGGTTTGGACACAGAAACTGTGACACGTGACATCAGACAACAGATTAGAGCAACAACGTCTACTATATACATTTCTGAAGATCACAAATTGTGTGGCCAAAGACGACGTTCCTTTTCACGCTTACCAGCTGACCTCTTACCTCCGTATGGACGGCTTTCTCGCTGTTTCCAGTTTGTCCAGTAGCTCAACATGTACGATGGCGAACTTGAGCCGCAGAGAGTTGACCATGACAAAGGTGTTTGAGTCCAGTGAAGAACGGTTCCAGAAAGCGGTAAGACAAAAAAATTAAGCCAAAAATAAAATAAAGAAGTAAATAACAGGGTGAGAATGTGGTCAAATCTGAAAACATGGTAAAAACCAGGCGAGGGCTTTTCTTTTTCTGCATGCTTTTTAAAACACTATTGGTTGGGTTTAGGGAAAGAGGAGGGTGGGTCAGTCAATCGATCAGTCAGTCAGTCAGTCAATCAGTCAGTAGCCTCTGGTGGATCTACACAAGAACAGCAGGCGGGATTGGCACTCGCGAGAGAAATTTGAGATCTCAAAAAGCGTACACAGCGGCCTCTGGTGCATTCTCAAAAACAAACTGCAAAAAAATGTACCTCCTGGGACATATTTGGAGCTCTCTAGAAATGTATATAGGGGTCAGTAACCAGAATGACACTGGGTTGCAATAGAGGAATGAGGGAGCAAGGAGACAGGAGACCTTAACAACCCAAAAGTGCTTTAAGCACTGGATTTTAAACACTTCAAATTGTATCTTGCAACCATTTCTAACACAGTAACTAGTAGCTACTAGCTCACAAGCAATTCATGTTTATTTTTTTCTCGGTTGAAACTACATTATTTAAAGCTGTATAGTTTCTGGGCCACAAAACAATAAAAAACACAGAGACTTTTTTTGTTGTTGCCTCAAACACTCCCTCGTCTACAATTCATCTGGCTTCACCAGACAAATAAACAGTCCCACCCAAATCTCAAATTCTTGGTTGCTATACAGCTCCTCAGATGCTCAAGGAAATGAAATGTCATTGTGAAACCAAAAACAGCATGACTTTATTTGACTTAACCTATTTAACTTAATCGAAAACATAAGTGATCATTCAAATCAATGACGCCTTTGACCATCCACATCAAACAATAAAACAATTAATAGATAATAAATAAGTCACTGAGCATGATAACTACATGATGCGTCGCATCAATGAAGAAGGGACATTCCACCAGAAACGTACATTTTCACTTATATAATGTGACAGGGCCTGACCTTTAAACGTGTCCTCCTCAAAAGAATCATACAAAACAAGCATAAAATCAATGATAGAACGCATCCTTGATCACTGTCAGCTTCTCCTCCGTCAAATGATGTCACTTCCTTTGAGTCATAGCCTTAAAGGTGTAGTGCACACATTTTATGATAAATTTAATGCAAATGTGACAGGACTGACAGACACATGGGGATGATAATAGTATTTATTACTAGAATTCATTCATATTTTCATGTTTTTAATCAAATGATGTGAATGATAACAGCTTAAACTTGCTATTTCTGAAGTTTTCCCCTAAATTTCCTATTAAAGCTGTATGTTCAATTAGGCTGAGGACAAGGACAATGACAGGGTTTGTACATTTGTAAAGTGTTTTAATAAAGAACAAAACTCTTAGAAACTCTAATAAATGATATATTCCTTTACAGAACAACTAACAGAAATCAACCATCAGACTATTTTAGAAATGTTTTGGGATGAAATACTTTTCCTTCACTGTATTCATGTTTTTGTTTCAATGACAGATAATGTACATTTCTGGTAGAATGTCCCATAAATCAGCTGGACTTCCTTAAAAACAATACAATACTAAACTCCCAAACAGCCCTGGATCCAAATTCTTAACTTAGACCAAAACAGAAACCAACGTTTGTTTTTAAAGGAAGAAAAGTAAGTCATTACAGTACACCTGCAATCATTACCTAGGCATTT
Source organism: Danio tinwini (assembly GCA_903798205.1). NCBI lineage: Eukaryota > Metazoa > Chordata > Actinopteri > Cypriniformes > Danionidae > Danio > Danio tinwini. The sequence goes on from CAIGQZ010033183.1 coordinate 1,213,875, forward strand.
TCTGTTCGTTTAATCATTGACTGCAACAGTGACCTTGCTCTACACTTGAGGACACAACTACAAATGAAGCAATTTGCTCCTAGCTGAGTCGCCTCCTCAAGAAGACAAATGTGCTGTCGATTTACTCTGTTAGGAAGCCAAGGAGCATTTTAATATTTATGTCTTGTGTTTAAAGACATCAGTGCTGTCAAATGAATTATATTTCTAAAAGTGAGTTGTCTTTTAAAGAGCTATGCTTGAAAAGTCATTATTTTTGTCATGCCACTTAGTGGCACTAATGGCAAAATAATACAATTAAAAATTCACCTTTATTATGTATGATGCCAGTACTTCAAACTGTTCCATTAATCTTTAAAAGGAATTGTTCATCCGAAAATGAAAATTCTGTCATTTACTCGTCCTTTAGTCGTTTATGAGTTTCTTTCTTCTGTTGAACACAAAAGAAGGTAAAATGTTGAAAATCTGTAACCGTTAACTTCCACAACATCTGTTTATCTACTACGGACGTCAGTGGTTACAGGCTTTTAGCTTTCTTTGAAATATCTTCTTTTGACTTCATCAGAAGAAACTCGTAACCCTTTGGAACCACTGGAGGGGGGTTGGGGGACTACTCTTAAGCGTGAGCAGATGTTTTAATAGACAAAATAATCTGCCAATTATGTAAGCAAAATAATCTTATGTCGAAAGGAAAAACAAGATTATTTTGCTTACCCTATTGGCAGATTATTTAGCTTGTTTTAAGGAAAAACTCACTTAATTTTGGCATATTATTTCTTAAAACAAGACAATATGTTTTGCTTGTCTAGAAAATCCTTCTTGATTTAAGATTTTTTAGATATTTGGACTAGAAACAACATAAAAAATTTTTTTGCAGTGTAGAAACATCCTTGCAGGTGTGTTGAGGCAAGTTAAAATCTGCAGGACACCAGACCTCCAGGACCAGGTTTGAGAACACCTGCTGTAAAGCATTATCACACAATTTGATTATTGCAATTACAGGCTAAATGTAACATCTATTTTTGTCGTTCAGATACATGCAAGACATCCTTTTAAAACTGTAAATGGTTTACATTTACATTAATTTGTGTATAATCAATTCTCCCAAAAAAAAAAACCACAGTGCCTTTGTAAACGAACAAAACACTATATATTTTTTTATTATTTTTCCTACTACAGGTAAGTGCAACATCTCTGTTGTTAATGCTGCTATAGTTGATATAAACTTAGCATTTTAACTTGATCATTTCATGTTTAATTTGATCATTTCAATAAGATCCCTCAGGTCGACTATTTTCAAGAGCAAGAGGATCAACAACATTTCCTTCAGGGACAGAAGACACATCACATCATCAGATGGCCTTGAGAGGCACATTACGGCTCCTACAAATGCCCAATAAATATTTGATTTACTGCAAGATCACCAAGGGGACATTGTAAGGTTTCAAGGTTTCATTTAGGATGTTTGTTTGCTGCTGGGTGGCAGACTGAGCGCCTGCGGTACAATTCTAGCGGATTCCAGTTTTTAAGTAACGCTGACAACACAAGCCTCAGAATTTCAACGCATCCTCTAAGCTGGGTAAAGGGTGTGATCTCACCACTGGCAAGTGTAACCCTTATGTAACCCAAGACGCCAAAGTGTTTATCTTGGAAGACACAAACTTCAATTATCTGTGTTGTTTCTGGGCAAGTACAAATTTCACCTCGTCCACCATGGGCCACTAGCATTGCAGAGATCGTTGAAAAGAAAGCATTTTTCCAGTGATGTTGAAACTTAATCAAAATGCTTAAAGACTAATTTTGAAGCCATGAATCAAGACATTAGATTTCAGGGTGACAGCGAATTTGCATTTTAGTTATATACTGGCAGTTTTTAAATCAATACAGGAATCTTTCATCAGAATCAGAATCAGAATCAGTTTTATTGCCAAGTGTGCTTCACACACACACAAGGAATTTGTTTTGGCAACAGAAGCTTTCAGTGTACATAAAGTGACGAGTGACAACACAAAATTAAATACAAGAAAAGAAAAGGCAATAAACATTAAACAGAGATGCAGTTAGTCAAAAAGATCTGGATGTTGAATGTATGTACAGATATGTTGTAAATATACAGATTATAAGGTGCTGTGTACAAGTGCGTATGAGAAAGTATTGCACGTTTATTGCACAGTAGGGGAATATTTATCTGTTCATGAGGTAGATGGCCTGAGGAAAGAAACTTTTCCTGTGTCTATCTGTTTTTGTGCTTGGTGCTCTGTAGCGCCGACCAGACGGTAACAGTTCAAACAGGTAGTGTGCTGGGTGTGAGGTGTCCAGAGTGATTTTACGAGCCCTTTTACTCACTCTGGAAGAGTACAGTTCTTGAAGTGTGGGAAGGGTAGTGCCAGTGATTCGTTCAGCAGTCCGGACTATTCGCTGTAGTCTACGGAGGTCGGTTTTGGCAGCTGAGCTGAACCAGACGGTGATTGATGTGCAGAGGATGGATTGGATGACAGCTGAGTAGAACTGTCTGAGCAGCTCCTGTGGCAGGTTGAACTTTCTCAGCTGACGAAGGAAGTACAGTCTCTGCTGGGCTTTCTTTACAATGGAGTCTATGTGAATGTCCCACTTTAGATCCTGAGTGATGGTGGTGCCCAGGAACCTGAATGACTCTACTGCAGCCACAGTGCTGTTCATGATGGTGAGTGGGGGGAGTGCAGGGGGGTTTCTCCTAAAGTCCACTATCATCTCCACTGTTTTGAGCGTGTTCAGCTCCAGGTTGTTGTATCTGCACCATAAAGCCAGCCGCTCCACCTCCTGTCTGTATGCAGACTCGTCACCGTTCCGGATGAGGCCGATAACAGTAGTGTCATCCGCAAACTTCAAGAGCTTAATGGAGGGGTCTTTTGCAGTGCAGTCTTTTGTGTACAGGGAGAAGAGCAGTGGGGAGAGAACACATCCCTGGGGGGCACCAGTGCTGATGGTGCGGCTGTCGGATGTGATTTTGCCTATTCTGACTAGCTGTTGTCTATCTGTCAGAAAGCTGGTGATCCATTGACAGACAGAGCTAGGGACAGACAGCTGGGTCAGTTTGTTCTCGAGCAGTGATGGGATGATGGTGTTAAAGGCAGAACTGAAGTCCACAAACAGTATCCTTGCGTAGTTCCCTGGTTTGTCCAGATGTTCTAGGATATAATGCAGTCCCATGTTGACTGCATCATCCACAGACCGGTTTGCTCTATAGGCAAACTGCAGGGGGTCCAGCAAAGGTCCAGTGATGTCCTTCAGATAAGCTAGCACCAGTCTTTCGAATGACTTCATGGCCACAGATGTTAAGGCAACAGGTCTGTAGTCATTGAGTCCTGTGATCTTTGGTTTCTTTGGTATTGGGATGATGGTGGAGCATTTGAAGCAGGATGGAACTTTGCGCTGTTCCAGTGATCTGTTGAAGATCTGTGTGAAAATGGGAGCCAGTTGGTCCGCACAAGTTTTCAGACAGGCTGGTGAAACACCATCTGGACCTGGTGCTTTTCGTCTCCTCTGTTTACTGAAGATCTGACGCACATTATCTTCACTGATCTGAAGTGCCGGGGTGGAGAAGGAGATGGCTGGAGGTGTTGATGGCTGTTTACTGAGGATCTGATAGCCATTATCCTCACTGATCTGAAGTGCAGGGGGTGAGAGGGAGATGGCTGGAGGTGTTGATGGCTGTGTAGGGAGATGATCCGGGTGGGTGTGAGGTGTCTGGTCAGAGGTGTCAAATCTACAATAGAAGATATTCAGCTCGTTTGCAAGATGTTTGTTGCAGTCGATACTGGGGGATGGCGTTTTATAATTTGTGATGTCTTTCAGGCCTTTCCATACTGATGCAGGGTCATTGGCAGAAAACTGGTTTTGCAGCTTTTTGGCATAGCTTTTCTTGGCCACACCAATCTCCTTTGTCAGTGTGTTCCTGGCCTGATTGTATAAAATCCTGTCCCCGCTCCTGTAGGCATCCTCTTTTTCATGACGAAGCTGTCTAAGTTTTGGTGTAAACCATGGTTTATCATTGTTAAATGATAAGTAGGTCCTGGTAGGGATGCATAACTCCACACAAAAACTGATGTATGATGTTACAGTCTCTGTGAGCTCGTCTAGGTTGGTGGCTGCAGCTTCAAAAACACTCCAATCAGTGCATTCAAAACAGGCTTGTAAGACCTGCTCTGTGTCGTTGGTCCATCTCTTAACAGTCCTTAATACTGGCTTAGTAGTTTTAAGTTTTTGCCTGTAAGTTGGTATAAGATGAACCAGGCAGTGGTCGGAGAGTCCTAAAGCTGCTCTGGCGACAGAGCGATATGCATCCTTTATTGTGGTGTAGCAATGATCCAAAATGTTATTGTCTCTGGTGGGGCATGTGATGTGCTGTTTGAATTTAGGCAGCTCGTGTGCGAGTTCTGCCTGATTAAAGTCACCGAGAATGATAAAAGCAAAGTCCGGGTGTCGTTGTTCAGTCTCTGTGATCAGATCAGACAGCTGTTGTAACGCAGTCCTCACGTGTGCTTGTGGTGGAATGTAAACACAGACAAGAATGAACGAGGAGAACTCCCGCGGTGCATAAAACGGCTTACAGTTAATGAAAAGCGCTTCCACATCAGGACAGCACATCTTCTTTAACACAGTTACATCCGTACACCATCTCCTGTTGATGTAAAAGCATGTCCCACCACCGCGTGTTTTGCCCGTTGACTCCGTATCGCGATCTGCTCTGTACAGCTGAAAGTCCGGTAAGTGTAATGCGCTGTCCGGAATGGCTTCGTTCAGCCAGGTTTCTGTGAAACACAGCGCAGCAGAGTTGTTAAAGTTTTTGTTTTCGCATGAGAGCAGAAGTAGTTCGTCCATTTTGTTAGGAAGCGAGCGGAGATTCGCTAGATGGATGCTAGGCAGCGCTGTTCTGAAGCCGCGCTGTCTCAGCCTGACGAGCGCGCCAGCTCTTTTTCCACGCCGCCGGGTCTTGTATTTCTTCCACAAAGCAGCTGCTCTGCCGATGACAATGTTCCGCAAAACGCCAGAGAAATCAAAATCCAGTTGGTGATTAGTTGGTGTGCACTGCCGAATGTTCAGCAGCTCATCCCTGGTATAACTGATCGTGTTTGATAAACATAAAACAGGACAGACTAACAGAAATAGTGCAAACACTGAAGAGCTCCACACCGAGGCAGCCATCCGCGGCGCCATCCTGAGAGTATATGATGTACACTGTAAAAAATTCTGTAATTTTACAGTTTATTTCCGGCAGCTGGGGTGCCGGAAAAAAAACATAAAATAATGGCCGTTAAATTACAGAAATTTACTGTAAAATAACGGACATTAAATTACAGAAATTTCCTTAAATTTAAATTTCTGGCAAATTTCTGTGATTCAACCGGAAATAAACCGTAAAAATCTGGATTGTTTTTACAGTGTACAAAAAGATTATTAACATTGGGGTTTATCACACCCCTGGTTATCCTCGTTAACACTGCTTTTAACCCCAGGTTAAAGACATGCTTCACACATTATAATTGAATATGGTGTTAATACAGGATTTTACCCAGCATTTTGAAACCCTGCTCTATAGAGCAGGGTTAGCATCACATTTGTGGTATTAACCCTGCATTGCAATACTTACTTTGTTCTGTGTGAAATAGAGTGGTGTTTGTTTGTTGCTGCTGGGCGTTTGGCAACAGAAAGTCAATCAGAAATTGAGCAGCGAAGACCATCATGATATATCAGTGTTGGAAGCGAGCAACATGTAAACAGCAGTCAGGTGAGAGAAAAGTAAGGAATATTAAAAGATGGAAAGCTTGTAAACTGGAGTAATGGTAAGACGATATACTTTGCTCCATGTTTTTATACCCTTGTACTTTTGTCTTTGTTTTCTTGGCTTTGCACATCTTGTGAGGGTTAAAACAACCAAAGAACTGCAACCCTAACCTGGGGTTTATGAATGGGGTTCATGGGAATGGGTTTCAAATGGGGTTTCACACTGTGAAACACCTTTCGATGTTTAAATACCCAGGATAATTCGTTAACCCCAGGAATTTTATGAGCAGAGTGAAACGTGCTTACAGATAATCCAAGATTCTATTTATCCAGGGTTTAGGATGGCTCAAAAACCAGCATCGAGACCAGCAAAACCAGCATTAAAAACCAGCAAGACCAGCATTGAAACCAGCAAGACCAGCATACCAGCATCAAAACATACCTTACCAGCATATGCTGTTTTTTTCAGCAGGGCTGGCTGTCCTTTGGATTATCACTGTCTAAAACCACAGCTCCTTCAAAACAGGCAGTTTCAGCCAGAATATTTTGATTGGATATATTTTTGGTCTTTTCACAGGACCACAAAGCCTTTCACAGACGATATAAATACATATAAATACATTCAGACCAGTTAAGGACTCTCAGTAGTGATTATTAAACCACACTGAACTGAGCTAAACTAAACTGAACTTAAACACTGAAAACTGAACTGACACTGTTTCAATTCACTATAAACTTCCATGTGAAGCTGCTTTGACACAATCTACATTGTATAAGCGCTATACAAATAAAGATGAATTGAATTGAATTAAGCTAATGAGTGCTATTGCGATGTGAAGAGAATTTCCACCAGCACACCTGGTTTTCAACTATTATTCAACCATATTTTCAACCAATATCCTGGCTTTACATCTGTGAAAACATTGTTTCAAGAGTTCACACTTGTTTTGCATGCTGTCCCAGGAGAGAACCCTGACCTTATAAGATCCTCAAGCCCTGGGTTACCTCCCATTAGCAGGGCAAGTTTGAGCTCAGGTAGCTCTCGATGAACTCCTATGCTTATTTCTGTCTAATGACAGATATAGTAATGGCTATAGAGAGATATTCAGCTTACTAAGAGCTCAACTGTGGTGCCAAATTAGTAGGTTTAATTTGCTTAAGTTGCGTGTTTTTGGACTGTGGGAGAAAACAGGGGAACCCACGCAAGCACGAAGAAGCTGTGAGGCAACAGCGCTAATCACTGGGCAAACGTGATGCCCAATCTAGAAAAGAAGGGAGGATTTTGTGTGGGAAGGGGGATTCTTTAAGACGAAGATACTGATTTAAAAAACTTATTTATAGTGAGTTAGGAATCATGATTGGTGAATCATGTGTAAGCTAATGCTGGACCAGCTATAGTCAATTAAAAGCATGTGATCCTCTTGAAATTAGTTTATAAATAAACTTTAATAAACTTATAAATTACTTATTACTATGTAATGTGAAAATAAATGTGGATTATATGGCAGCAGGAGATTTGATATTTCTTGTATTTTTTATAAAAAATATATCACATATGCCCAAATGAGAAAATATTATAGTATGGTGTAAAATAAAGTTAATAGTAAAGTTTTCAAATCATACTATAGTAAAGTGTATTATACTGTAGAAATTATAGTAGTTACAATCCTTTGTTAATGAATGCTACAGCATATAGTAGCATCAACTAAAGTAAACTGACAAACTAATAAATACTGTAGTATTTATTACCAGTAATATGCCTTGTAATTGTAGAAACATTTGTACAGTAGTTTGTTGTTTATATTGATATACTTAAATATTACCATAGCAACTATAAAATTACTACAAATTTACAGTACTCCACTATTTAATGTGGGTGAGTTTGGACAGGGAAAACTGTCAGTAAGTAATGAAAGAAATCTGATGTTTAAGTGAACTAACTATTTAAGAATTTTATACCTCAGGTTAGCATTTACAAAAGATGACCATGTAAGGCCCAAGTTTACATGAAATTAATCCAAAACTGCTGACTTTATGTCCAACAAACAATCTTAGTCTCAACACCATCCAGTTTTACAGATAGTTCTTAAGTCCTCTTGAGTTTCTTTTTAGAGACTTAGAATAAGAATTTCCTCCTGTCTGTCCAAACAATGCCTACAATCTAAGAAAAAATAGATACATTAAACAAAACAAACAGAGAAAAAGACTGTATTTACTTGTCAACAGCTCACAGGAATTTCACTAGAAGTTATCGGAACAACATGTGTATGCATGTACAAATATGTCCTTTAAATTCTTAGTAATTCTGAAGGCTACCATAGGTTTATACAACAACAAGCTCAATGGTGTTTGCCGTGGACTGATGATGTTTCACAAGAAACTTAACAAGGCAACTTGGGAATATTCAGGTTTTCATGCTGTTCACACATTACCAGCATGTGTGGTTTAATAAAGAGATCTAGAAAATAAGGGGAAAAAATAGCCATCCCCTAAAGGTAATAACAGAAAAGCGAATTAATCTTAGTGCATCTCAGAAGATACGCTTTGCTTTCTGGAGGACTTAATCAGTGACAATCTGAAGGTTATTTTAGAAGATTGGTACTCCATTAGAATATCATAAAACTAAATGATGTACAGGGCAGCACAGTTGCGCAGTAGGTAGTACAATCGCCCCACAGCAAAAAGGTCGCTGATGTTCGAGCCCCGGCTGGGTCAGTTGGCATTTCTCTGTGGAGTTTGCATGTTCTCCCCGTGTTCACATGGGTTTCCTCTGGGTGCTCCTGTTTCCCCCACAAGCCCAAAAACATGTGGTATAGGTGAATTGGGTAAGCTAAATTGTACATAGTGAATGAGTGTGTATGAAGGGCATCCGCTGTGTAAAACATATACTGGATAAGTTGGCAGTTCATTCTGCTGTGGCGACCCCAGGTTAAAAAAGGGACTAAGCCGAAAAGAAAATGAAGGAATGAATGAATAGATGGTGTACAATGCAAAAAATTGACAGGGTTTTGGACACTTAACGACATGGTTTACCAAAAAATGAAAATTCCTCCACTTGTTTCTTTTCTTTCGTCTGTTAAACACGATGGAAGATATAAGC
>CAIGQZ010033183.1:1223134-1250319 GCA_903798205.1 Danio tinwini
TATATATATTTTATTTTTTATTTTTTTACTTTTTTGCTGTTGGTTCAAACTACTCATTTACAAATAACAGAAACAACACAATGCTTGAGGTTTTTGAGGTGACAACTTAATTGTTTTATCTTCAATCCACTTAAGTTTGTAAAAACTAATAAGTTAACCTAATTCCTTCATGTTGACCCAACACAAATCAATTGTGTGGAATTTTTTTTACAGTGTAACATCCCTCAAAACATCTTATATTGATTTCCAGGGTAGATTTGTTTGTGAGTTTGAGTAAATGGTGAGGAAATTGTCTTTTTGGTGTGAACTATCCCTTTCAGCCATAAAGCAAGTCTTGCATTTTTGATCAAATAATTGCAACTTTGAACATAGCATTGTTTATTTTGCTTTTTGGTTGATTTTCTTTTGGTTGCATTGCTGTTTCCATGTGGTATTAGAAAGCATTTTTAGCAATCTGATACTGGTCTATTTTTGATATACTGTCTATTTGTTGAGTCTATATGATTTTTTTTTAACTGGCAGTCCAAATTTATCCTTGTTTCATGTTTAGATGTCTAGTAGATGCTTATTGAATAAAAAAAAATGCTTGTTGGATTGATGCTGTTAAAGCTACCTCAGAAACCCCTTTCACTGACAATTTTTCATGCATATTGTCAACTGAATGTGTTTTTAACTACATTTAAACCTTAATTTTTAACTGGAAGTGTTAAAAAGTAGACAAGCTCAAAGTATTTTAGAGCCTTTTGCACCTGTATTCAGCACCGTGATACCCTTGTGACTGGAAATTTATTTTAATACCAGGTGTAAAGGGAGCACTTACAAAAAGTCTACAACTACAAAGTATGCCGTTTTCGGTGTGAACAACCAAACATTGTTTTGCCTTTAACAAGTTAAATATATAAAACTGTATATTCGAGATACCACCTTCAACTTAAAGATGTTTTCTTAAAATTTTTGCAAACACATTATGTAAATAATATTGTGTATATGTGTATATTATTTTACAACCTACAAAATTTCAACAAATTTTTTTAAATGTTTTGCCTTTCTTGATTTTTCCTATTTTTTTAAGTTGTGTTTAATATTTTTTCCTATAGCATATAAATTTGGGTGTACTAGTTTTGGACCGTTATCGTAAGATATTTTGTTTGATGAGCTCCAGATTTGGCTTCAGTACTGACTAATGTAATGTTTATGCACACGCATAATACTGTATAGCTTCCTATTAGGGATGCTCAAAATAACTGATTACCCATTAAACGAAAGGGTGCGTTTGTAACTGATTATTGGTATCAGTTAAACGATAAAAAAATATTATTTTATATATTTTTAAAGTTTGGCTGCATTAGGGGCTGATCACTGAACACACTTTTTGCGTTGAGAAGGGCATTTTTTGAATGGTTTATTAACTGTTTTGATTGCTGCTTATTGCTTGCTGTGTGTTCGCGGTTGAAATAAAACTCAACCCTGAGCGGAATAGTGCGTTACGCCAGTCGCGTCGTTTTTTTTCTTCAATCAAATGAAAGCACAGCAGGGTTTCTGTTTAGTTGCCTGCAGTATTTGTGTTGTCAGGACAACGGATATTTTTTATTGATGGAGGAGAAACTTGTGGTCGCAGTTTCAAGTTAGCCAGAGCTGTAGGCATGGACAGCAACACTCGCGCCCAATAGACCAGCTGATTCAGTCGTTTCCTATAGTGACAAAAAAAGAGCACCGCGCTTCTTTTTTCTTGTCAACATAAAAGGCAGTGTGGTGCAGTGTGCCTCGCATTTTTGGAACGGAAAAGCGCATTCGCTGTGATGTGCCCCTGATGTGCAACAAATATTTGTTAACTTGCGGGATGGTAAAACGGGCAACCACATGTGCCTACAGACTTATTTGGTCAAAGAAGCAAAATGAAAGAAGAATATTTCTAGTCAGTTTGACAGACGAGTTGACACAGATGCTGATTGTGAGTGAGACGGAAGAAATAAGTTATTATGACATAATCTTTAAACTAATGACTTCTATTATAATGTTTAAAGGGGTTTTGTGACATAATAACAAAGCATTAATCAAATCATATTTTCAGTGGAGCGATCAATTTAATAGCCTGATATTTATATATGACAGACGAAAAAAACATGATTGGAAAAATCAGCAAATGCCGGTTCTTAAAAAGGTTTCAGTCAGTGTTTTTGTCTTGTAATCTAAATTGGTCATTTAGGTGAAAATTATCTAGGGCAGCCCTGTTTATTTTATTATTTTAATTTAGTTTTTTCTATGTTGTCCGAACCACTGCAGGTGCATGCGTGAAGATGTTCTGTTATGTTCTGTATGTTGCTGTTCACATGTTAAAATAAATCAGTATTTTAAAATATTTAATATGTGTCACAAAATAGAAACCTTTAATAGAAAATTTTAATATTTATCTGTTAACAGGTAATATTCAGTTAACGAGCTGCGGTTGCCGGTTGGTAAAATAAACCAAAATGAGCATCCCTACTTCCTATTAAAAATAAGAATTTAAAAGAGAGATTTGTGTACTTACAGTATATATGATGAGTACTGAAATTCAGAGGTTGCTTCTCAAAGATACATAAACTGTAAACACTAGTCTATGATCTATGGCTTTAGCTTGAGCATTTGTAACAGCGCCTATGTTTATATTTTCTATGGTCAAGACTCCATGTTATTATCTTCCCACATATTACGCAACTGACCTTGGAAAAACATTACCTCAACATGCTAACTAACCACAGCCATGCCAGCATCCCTCTCCAAACCATGTCTTTCCACATAAAAGTGCATGCAGTAGTATCTTTGAATTTCTTTTCTACGCCAGATATTGGTGACATTCCAAGACTCGTTTGTGAAGTTACATTCAAATGTATTCAGACTCATCATAGTAGCTCAAACTAGCTAGGTTTTCATTCAATGACACAAATCAAATGTATATGCAAACCTGGAATATTACATAAAGCATTTGTGAGTAGAGAGTTTCCATCGAGTGAGTAAAAGACAACAAAATCATCACTTCCAGATAAACTTCACTGTCAATGATTTTTGAAAGTTGCACAATATTTAACTGTAATATGAACTGTATTTTACTGTAGGACAGTTATGCGGTATGTTAAAATGCACTGGGAAAATTACTGTATTTTTTTACAGTATATAAGATATACATACAATTCTGTAAAAGAGAGTACTTTTGCTGTAATTGATTTGCTAATTTGCGAACTGCTGCCAGTAAGTTTCTGTAGATTCTGCAGGAAATAGTTAAAGTGTGGTGCCAAATATCAAATGTAAAAGAGACTTTTTTGCAGTAGGAGAAGCCAATATGGGTGTTTTTTCTTATATAATGAATTATTTGCCCCTCAGAAGATAAATCGCAATAAACACAGTGGCTTCTGTAGGCGCAAGACCACTCTTTTGGTAACACAGACGTTCAAGAAAGTCTTGTGATATAATAATACCAAACCACTTTGATAAAGAACTTTGGCTAAGAGATTTTACAACAATCAAAGCAACATACCAATGTTTTACAATGTGGTTGGTATGTTGGTTTGTCCATTAACGCATCCAACCACACCTATTTTTGTTATCACATGACTTCTTAAAGGGCACCTATGATGAAAATCATCTTTTGTTTGGACAGAACTGTGTGTAGGTAGAGTGTGTCCACAGCCAATTCGGGGTGATAGAAAGACAGGGAGTCTCTTTTTTAAACTTCCTGACATCAAAACAGGTTCCAAATCCATCCCATTTTGAGGCCAACCGCAAAAAGTTTATCCTACTTAAATGTTTTAATGTGCATTTTCACATTTTGAAGCGATATTCCCAAAGCACATACTAATAGGTGGACGGAAACATAGCTACTGTCTTGTATAATTAATAACCACCAAGGATTCACTAGTTTCACTGGGCAGCTATGAGGTGCGTTGCAAAGTCAAATGAAACCGCAATACAGAGACCCCAGGCAAACTCTGACTTCATATGATGGAAATGGCTTCAATGCAGTTTCTGCAAAGCCCTGACTGACACATCTGTGGTAAAGAAAAAAACTGAGCTCAACCAGTGGTGATATATTCCACCAGATTCATGGGTTTGCCCAATTAGTGTGGGTTACGTAACAGCCCCATTCCTAGTATTCAGAACAGCGGGGACAGTGTCTCTAGACTAAGGATAATTTCTGTGAAAAGACTAATCTGCAGTATGCTGCAGTGCTCTTATATATCAGTGTTAAGGCATGTCAAATGAATGTACTTTAGTTTGAGAGACAGCTGTTATTCTACTTACCGAGTGTGTATGGAGTAAAGGTATGGTGCCATTTTTTGAAACAAACCTTGACCTACTTTGAAGTTATAAGTTAGTGTACAGAAGAAGTGGAAAGCACACCCTAAAAAATTAACACAAAAAAAATGGTATCCTAGCAACAAGCGACTTAACAGTCTTGCTTGCACTGCAAATTTTGACGGATTCTGAGACTCGCCACAAAAAGCACCTCAGCTCCCTCAAAGAGCAACTTTCATGTTTTACCCTGCTGTGAATTCCTCTACTCATAAGAAAAATCGCCTTCGCTCCTGCCTGAATATATGGGGTAGAGAACAGATTGTTACAGACAAGAGGTTAGATGAGATGAATGAAGAGTATGCGCTTATCGGAATCCTGGATGGTATTCGCTTCATTCCAGAAATGCATCTATAGCTTAATCTGCTCAGATCTTTGTCTGGTCTGTAAGCTACTTGACTAAAGCTGTTTGAAAAGCCTTCTGATTGTGTGGTTGCAGTTTTTTTGTGTGTGTTTTTGCACACATTAGGAATTTTTATGGAGTTCATGATTCAAAGTAGCTGACTAAATATCACCATTAATAAAATATGGGAGATCTTTTCTATAATAGTTTTAGAAATACTAATTAAAATAATTTACATTTGGGAGGGTCTTCGGACAGAATACATTTAGTTAAATACATTAAGTATTTATTATTTTTATGTAACTTTCATTAAAATGTTAATTAAATGTAAAATTGGCACAAAATGTACGTTTTTAATCACAGTGTTATGGTAGTTCATGATTTAAGTAAAAATTATACTTTTTATCATAGTTTTATAAATAATAATTGAAATAATTTACATTTAAGTCTTATTATGACATGCCTATACATTTAAACTTGACTTAATTCAATAAAAAAACTGGTATAAATGGAAAAATTAAGTCATTACAATCAGGGCATATCATGCGCATATATTCTGGCAGTGCTCAAGAATTCATAGTTTTTGAAAGACTGTACACTCTGCTATCAATTATATTTTTGATCTTCATATTCCTAGGTCATTCCATGTACTTTATCTAGGAGATATTCCCATTAAACTTGAAAAAGAGGATACATATTTATTTAAGATATTACTGGCAACAAGTAAAAAAACTATAACCCGCAAATGGCATAAAGATGACCCACCAAACTAAATATGAGTGGTTCAAAATATTAGCAGAAGTTGTGGAAATGGAAAAAATTACACATGCACTTTGATTACAAAAGAGATCTTTGAAAATAAATGGAGTAAATGGCTGGCTTTCTCCACAACGACAATATAATTATCCATAATTTAACATTTACATAATTCTTGAAATTATGCATCATTAAGAGAATATGTTGGCAACCTTTTATTTTATTTTATACTTACTCTATTTATTTTCTTGAGGAGGTTATTATAATATTTCTATGTTTGTATGTATATATGTATACATGTGTGGAATTGATGTCAATGGTGTATATATATATATATATATATATATATATATATATATATATATATATATATAACAGAGAGCTGATTTTTTTCAATACTTTTCTAAACATAATAGTTTTAATAACTTATCTCTAAAAATTGTTTTATTTTATCTTTACCATGATGTATAATATTTAACTAAATGTTTTTCAAGACACTTCTATACAGCTTTAAGTGACATTTAAAAGGCTTAACTAGGTTAATTAGGTTAACTAGGCAGGTTAGGGTAATTAGGCAAGTTATAGCCGAAATAAAACAAATAAGACTTTATCCAGAAGAAAAAATATTATCAGAACCACTGTGAAAATTTCCTTGCTCTGTTAAACATAATTTGGGAAATATTTAAAAAAGAGAAAAAAATTCAAAGAGGGGCTAATAATTCGGTTTTAATAACTGTATTTTATGCTTGTTTTGTTTTTAATCATTATTATTACTTGTTTGTTTTGTTCCCACTGGTTTATATGTTCCTAAAAAATCAATAAAACCTAAATATAAAAAAAAGAAAAACTGGTATCAAATTTTCATTTGACTCTGTAAACTTTGCAGCAATATTTTACATTTAACATTAAAGGGCCACGAAACCCCTCTGTCTCAGCAGGGTGTTTTCACACCTCTAGTTTGGAAAAAGTCAGGAAAGTGGGCGTGTCCAGCTCTGTTTAGGTGGGAGTGTCGGGGGAGGGAAAGAGGGAAGGACTTGCATAAAATGGGAGTTTCCATTTGGGCACGTGCTGATTTTCACAGAGGCGAGGCAAAACAAACATCAGTAATCAAATTATTTGCCAAATTATTAATTTGTCGACTTTAACTGCAGTTTGGCACTTTCACTTTTTATTCAGGAACATTTCCTGCATGTTGCCCGTGACAAACGAGATATTGAAAGCGAGGAACTGCTGGAGAGTGGAGTTTTAATGGAATGTTTGATATCGCACAGCGAATGGAAGAAAAAAAACACAATAGAGCACTCTGATTGGTTTGAACCAAGTCTTTGTCATGAATTAATGCCGCAAACTCAGAGACATTGCGATGCACTCGCCGGTACAGACATCCACTCTCCACGCTGGACTACACGCATGTATGTAATCGCCGTGACGCAGTCTTAAAAATTTGTTTCAAACCGGAAGAACGAATTTGCTCAAAATAACGCAAAAACAACCAATTTTCACTTTTTTGTGCAATATATGTGTCCTAATAGTGTTTATAGCAGCGTGGGACACATATATGACTGTCAGCAGTTTAAAAAATGTGTTTTGGTGTTTTGTAACCCTTTAAAAATGCATTAAAGACTGCATTTGCGTCATGTGTTTGCAAAATGAAATTAATTTTTTTAAATATTTCGAAATGTTATACCATTTAAAATTTTCAGAGTTTGACCTTCATCATTCATTCATTTTCTTTTTGGTTTAGTCCCTTTATTAATACGGGGTGGTCACAGCGGAATGAACCGCCAACTTATCCAGCACATGTTTTACGCAGCGGATGCCCTTCCAGCCGCAACCCATCTCTGGGGAACATCCACACACTCATACACTACAGACAATTTTTAGCATACCCAATTTATCTGTACTGCATGTCTTTGGACTGTGGGGGAAACCAGAGCACCCGGAGGAAACTTTTTTTTTTTAAATAGTGGGTTCACTTCATGTGAACTGTGCATATGTAAGTAGAAAATCTCTTTACAGTGAAATGAAGAGGACAGAATTAATTTATTTAGCCATTGGTTGATAATAAATAATATTAATAGTTTTCTGCAAGACAAAAGAGGATGCCCTGCAGGCACAGGACGCCAACATGACATCATATTGATGTTGTACCCCAACATACCTTAACGTCATGGGGACGTTGGATTTTGTTTGGAAATGAAAATTGGGTTGATGTCAGAACCCAACGTCAGGCTGACGTCAATGTCCAGCATTCAACATAAAATCAACCAAATATCAACGTTTAGTCATGGTACACCTTGACGTTGTGTGGACATTACCACTATGACATCTATTAGACATTGGATTTTGGTCACTTTCCAACACAACCTAAAATCAACCAAATATCAAAGTCATTTGATGTCATTATTGGACGTTAAAATAATGTTGTCCTAAGATGCTGGCTAGACATTACATTTTTTTAATTAATGTCTTATGATGTTGTGTGCCTGATGGGTTCATTCCTTAATCTGCTCTTTATTGACTGGTTTATAACATCTCTTTAAAAGTGGGATGATCCTGGAATGCAGATGCTTGGATAAAACAAGGCTTTAATGCATAGAGATCTCTTTAGCCATAACTCACCTAAAAGCGGATGTGAAAGCTAGCTTAAGGACTTAATCATTCAGAGATGCTGTTCTTTCATGCATCCTGGAATTTGAAAACCCACATGGATTCAGATAAGCTCTTCAGACCGCTGAAAACTGAAACCATTCCAAAGAATTGCAAGACAAATCAAGACAAATTGATAACAAGAAACTTTTCCATGATTTTCCAAATTTCTAACAGTGATGATTAATCACTGAAACATAAAACCTAAAAAAATGTTCTGTGTCATGGCTGGATTGCCACCACAAGGTGGGCATTAATTTTCAATAATTAAGGGTTGAATAAATCTGTAAAAAGGTTTGCAAATTTCCAGAGTATTCTAATATCCAACATCCCATGATCATACCACATACCACATCTGCAGGACTGGAATTTTTTCTCTCCCAGCTCAGATTTGCCTTTTGCCTAAAGACATGTCCAATGCATGCAGGTTTAGGACAATGTAGGATTTTTGAAGGCCTTAGTTTGCCATTTAACAAAAAAGCAACAAACAGACAGACTGCCCATTTCTATACACAAAACGTAAGCTCAAATCATTTAGGGCTTTATTTTAATGATCTAGGTGCAAGTCTAAAGCGTGTCTGAATCCACTTTCGCTATTTTATGGATGGAAAAATAGGGTCCGCGCCCCGGCGCATGGTCTAACACGGTTGTGCTTATTCTCTTAATAAGTTCTGGGTGTGTTTTGAGCATAACGTGCCTTAAACCAATCAGAGTTTCTTTTATTCCCTTTAAGAGTCAGTTGCATCACGCCATGGCGCATTTGCTATTTACCTGGCACAACGCTTCGCTAGTGAGAAAACAGTTAAACAGACCATCTGCAGAGCGAGGATAAAGAACGAGCCTACTCTATTCTGCCTCTTTACTTTCTCTTTACTTATGGTCTTTACTTTACTTCTTTACTTTCGTAGATGAGGAAACGGTGTTGTACGCACTCCACTGAAGACAACCATTAGCCTACATATTTTGTTTGTTAAGCGCAAAGATTTGTTTCAAAACTATTTCTAAATTCAAAATTAATTTCCAGAAAATGATTAATAATGAAGTGTGCTCAAAAAACTGAGCTATACCCAAACACACGTCCTATCCTTATGCCCCATATAGTGACACATACACTCTCAGAAATTAAGGTACGCTAGCTGTCCCTGGGGTGGTACCTTTTCAAAAGGTACACATTTGTACTTAAAGGGTCCATACTGGTACCTCAAACGTATATATTAGTACCTAAAAGTTTTAAGAGAAACACTCTTGTACTTTTTAGGTCCCAATATGTACCCTTAAGGTATTAATATGGACCTTTAAGGTACAAATATGTACCTTTTGAAAAGGTACCACCCCAGTGACAGCTTGCGTACCTTTATTTCTGAGAGTGTACATCTCCAAAACCCAACAGGCGGACAAATCCAAACATGTTTTTATTAAAACGAATATAAACATGCATATAATAATACTGCTAATAATAATAACATTACAGTAATGCGAATTGTCATGAATAAACTGAAAACTTTTATTTTTATGTAGAAAAAAAAAATGAATCCTAATTTTTTTTTCATATGTAAAGATATTTGCGTATTGCTGTACATCCTGTGTGTATTAAGCAATGTGTGAACGTTGGGACCTACATAGGCGCATAACTAATGCGCTCTGCACTGGACTTTAGAGCAGCTTTTAGTTGGTCAATGGTGTGGTCTGTTTCAGTTCAAAATAGCAACGAGCCAACAATACTCACTAACACACCTCAGTTTCAGACCAGCATACCCATCCACAAAGTGGCACAAATGGATTTGCTATTTAAACAATGTGTCACGAAAGGTGAAAATTGGTGCCTTATTGAGCCAGGTGTATGATAGGGTCCATAAAGCAAATTCCAATTCCATATACCTCAAAACCCCTATAAGCACACTTAAAAAAAAGTTAACTCAACTGAAGATTGTAAGGCAACTTGTTGCAGAGCTTTTCTGAGTTGACTTAAACTTAAATCGAGTCAAGAGCGGTACTTGGGTTAAAAGATGATTCAACAAAAAAAAAAAACTGTGTAGCAAGTTACCTTACAATTTTAACTTTTCATTTTTTCTATTTTACATTGCAAGTACAAAGATCATGTTTTGGGGATTTTTAGATAAGACGATTAAAAAGAGGACATTGTGCTGAAAATGTTTTAGCATTTTTTGTAAAAAAATTTAGTAAATATTAGCTTTTTCATTCACAATGAATTTAAAAAGTATGTGTTTCTCCAATAATATTTGCAAAAAACAGTATGCAATTGCTTGTAAAAATGGTGTAGTCTTAGTCTCTTTATCTTTATCCTCTTTTTGATAGCTGGCCATTGCTGATGTCTTAATAACAAAAAAATATCATGATATAGTATTAGGTCCATATGGCCCATCCCTATACTGTACTGTACTGTACTGAACTGTACCACTTATTGTAAATGAGTCATATTTTGATACCAACCTGAGCTTCTGACAGTGGACATAACTGCAAACCATACCATACTAGGGTTGGGTCGATAGACGATGCCATCATCCATCGCCGATGGCCGATAGACATCACAATGCTGAGCCGGCATCGTGATCCTCCACCCAGCCCCCGTCACAGCAACAACCCACTCACGAAAAATACACACTTAGGCCCCGTTTACACTAATACGTCTTAGTTTTAAAATGGCATTTTAGAACAAAAACAATCCACATCCACACTGGCGTTTTACCTAGCATTTCTGAAAAGATCTCCCTCTATACTGCTGAAAACGCACATCACGTGACCACACACACACACAGTTACGCGCTGCAGCATATGCGGATGTCTGAGCTCCAGGCAGTCAGCGTGCTTTAAGCACAAAACCCAGAGAGCAGTGCACGTCGGACAGTTTATCAAAGATGTACCACTGGATCTCATCTCACTATAGTTGTTAAACGTGATATTTAATTAATCTCTATCTTAAAACTCTTCTGTTTTTTTAATCTATCAAGTAACGTGTCACAGCGTCAGTACACTGCTTCAGTCTTTTGCTTTCACACTTGTACTTAGTAATTTTAGTGCAAACCATAGATACTGTTGGTTGGTTCCTGTTGGTTGTGCACCTTTTTTACCAACCAAGTTTGACGTCATTATAATGACACAGATCACTCTGCTTATTCATACCAGAGTCCTGCGGAAAAAGTAATTGACAGGTGGTCATTTGTGTGTAACTTATCTTTATTTATTTATGATTTGGTTATGGGTAAAACAAAGAGCACGTGGGTCAGGTAGTTAAAACGGTAGGCTACAAATAATTAATTAGTTATGAATTAATTATACATAATTAATTCACCACCGCCTACGACGACAATGTCATCGTCCATCAAGATGTTTCACATTAAACATCGTACGATGCCAAAGTGGTCGACATTGCCCAACCATATACCAAACTGTACTGAACTACACAACGAATTGCACCAAACACGTCTTGTGCCTTATTTTGATGGGTGTTTGTCTGATAGGGCCCATATTAGGTCCATATGGCCCACCCCTATACTGTACTGTACTGAACTGTACCACTCATTGTAAATGAGTCATTGTTTGATACCATCCAGAGCTTCTGACAGTGGACATAACTGCAAACCATATCATACTGTACTGAACTGCACCACTCAGTGTAAACAAGCTTTTTGGAGGTAATTCAATAATGAAGACTCAAGAAAATAACACAGATGTTAAGCAAAAGCCAAAGCCAAGTCATCAGAATAACATTTCAGGGACAAAATGTCAAAGGTTAAAGACAGAAAGGCACTCTGTGAATTTGTTTAGAGAATACACTATTCCCTTCGCAGATTGCAGAAATGGCTGACGCTCACAGGAGCAGCTCTCTCCAAATTGGCGTCTTGATGACATTGGGGACACTTTTGTTAACTTTTGCCTGACACAGTGTGAAGGTCACAGTGTGTGCGTCAACAAAATCGAATTGCTGAATGTGTGCTTTGGGGCAGCAAGTGCCCTGCAAAAGTGCCACCTGGTCGCTTAATTTACAACTTCATGACCTTGCATTTCATCAGGCTGCAATAAATAAACATAATCAATGCATTACCACCTTGACAAAGCCTAGACTAATGTTACAAGCCCATGAAATGGCTTTCAAAATATCAATCAAAAACATTGGCTGTAAATAGTAGTAAAAATAGAAATGTGCAAATCTATATGCTTTAACCATAGATATATACATTAGATGTCGCCTACCCTGCTGTTGTCTATTAGAAGAATTCCTTCCCTGTTTAATTTGATGTAATCCGAGTCCTAAAACACACCCCCTCTCCCGCTTTCACTTCTCATTCTTAACAGAGAGAGCGATTTGTTTGTGAATGAACTTAGCCGACAACAAGTTTCTGGCACCGCAGCATCTTGTTGTCATATTTCATAACATTGTTTGCTTATTTTATTCAACAAAACTAGCATAAGCCTAGAATTTAGTGATGGTGCTCCTTTGTCTTATGGTGCATGCAGTAAGACACTGTATTATCATCAATAACGTTATTTGTTAAGTACAAAAGTTCGTAACATACTAAAACTTAAAAAATGAAATCTTACCTATGAAATGTTCTGCCTTTGAGCTTTGTTTTCTTTGTTTGCTCGTTACTACACCCGTATACAGAGAATAAAGTCCAGCATCTTCACGTTGTCACACTGTCTTGACCAGTGCGGTTGAATGACATTTGTCCTGGGAGTACTGTACAAATGTGGCGGCGCTATTGACGCATGCTCAGGGTCTGTATGTGACATCTAGTGTATATATATCTATGTGCTTTAACAAACAACTAGTCTGTAAGAAGCCCAAATGGTTAATTAACTGGTTTTCAGAGAGCCGAAAGATAAAAAATAAAGCTATTTTGGGCTCACTTGACCTACCATTAGACAAATTATTATAGGTGCATCCTAAATCACATACTTATGCACTATTCTATGCCATTTTGTTGTATAAATAGTGTAAGTAGTGCATTCACACTGAAATTCTAAAAGAGTATGTGCACTTTACATTTACTTCACATTCCTCTGTAAAAAGTCTTGGTGTTATTTTTGACTCTGACCTTAAATTTGATCGGCAAAATAATGCGGTTGTCAAAAATAGTTTTTTCTATCTTAGGTATATTGCCAAGCTGAAGTCTGTCCTCCCTTTTAGTGACTTGGAGAAAGTTGTTCATGCCTTTATCTCTTCTCGTCTGGATTATTGCAATGCACTGTATCTGGATGTGAGTCAGGCCTCTCTCTCTCTCGACTGCACCTGGTCCAGAACTCAGCTGCCAGGCTTTTAACAGGTACAAAAAAAAGGAGAGCACATCACACCTGTACTGGTTTCCCGAGACTGGCTGCCAATCCAGTTTAGAGTTCAGCACAAAGTACTGTTGTATGTTTTTAAATCCCTCCATGGCCTAGCCCCCGAGTATATTTCTGAGCTAATTAATATACACCAACCTGTGAGATCTCTTCGCTCTAAGGATCGACTTTATTTGTAAGTTCCACGATCACGCTTGAAATGTCGAGCTGATAGAGCTTTTTCAGTAGCAGCTCCAAGACTTACACACCATACCATACCAAGACTTAAGAACAGCTCCAACTGTTGAGTCTTTTCAGAGGTCACTGAAAACAAACTTATTTTATTTGGCTTTTAATCATGTCTTGTGAAATTATGTATTTTGCTTCTGTGTATGTTTGCATGTGTTTTATGTGTTTTGTGCAGCACTTTGGTACCCATTGTGGTTCGTTGAAAGTGCTCTAGATATAAATTGAGTTGAGTTGACTTTAAATACCCGGATGATGCACTTAATCAACTGTTAAAATGAAGTGTGTAATGTTGGACACTTCATGCACTCAACGGCCGCTGCTTTGCTCACATAGCGGAAGGGGCGGAGCTTTCAAGCACTGATGTTGGATTACTAAATTTTTGGATTGTGAAAGCAAAATTATGCTAAGAGGGTGATTATAGCGCCTCCAGATGATGAATGCGGTTATACTCATGAAAGGTATTATTTGGTAGTTTGGTCATTTATTTAGCTACTTTGGCAACCGTCAAACGTCATCTGGGAAATGGTTTGAACTTCCACTTAGTAAAAAAAAAACATTAGTGTTCGATTTGGGATGACACTGCAGTCATATACTATGCTGTTGAGTGTGTAGGCACATAAGAAGATATGCATAGTGTGTCATTTGGGACGCAGCTTTTGTGTGGACTGCAGCCATTATTACACCAAAATGAGAGTATAGTTCCTTCATATTGGCCAAGGAAATAGGAACTCTAATGCCCAATCCCAATTCTGTTTTTGTACCCCTACCCCTTCCCCTTGCTCTTGGCCCTTAAAAACAAGTGTGAAGGGGAAGGGCTTCAAAATGTACCCCTAAGAATTGGAACAGCAGTACAGCACCTGCACACATCATCATATGTCATATATTATGTTATCATAACGATCTAATGTGGCAATAAGATCGTAACTATACTGTGCATTTACACAGTGACTGTATTCATCTCTGTAAACACACCAAAAACAACATTAACATTATAGCAGACACTGTAAAAAGCTCATTCTCAGCCACTAGACTTTTCTGACAGGGTATTTGAGTGTCATCGAGTGTCAGAATGTTGTGGGACTGCTGTATGAGATGTTATTATTATGGATTATAAATTGCGAAATTTAGCAGTTTTTATTTTAGCATTTTTTTTTAAAAGCATTACGGTAAAACATGAACGCGGTTATGAATATATTAAAACATGTGTTTGTTTGTCGTAAAATTTCGTAATAATGACAAAAAATTTAATTTGTGGCTCTCCTTACTTCCGGGTGCAGCGAAACTGCCGCCAGAGATGGTGTATTCTGGGAAATTTTCTTACCCCTCGAGTAAAGGGAACCTTCGAGTGTGGTTCTGAAAAATCTTCGTTCGAAGGGGTGTATACTCCTTCTCCTTAGCCCTACGCCTTCAAGCTAAAGAGAATTGGGACACCCCTACCCCTTCACATGAATGAGCAAAACGAGGGATAGGGGTAAGGGGAAGGGCTAAAGGGTTGAATTGGGATTGGGCCTTAATTTTCCATCAGTCCTAATACACAATGTAACTACAGAGTAGTCAAACTTTAAATAGGAAGATTATCAAAGCTTTTTGGTCATATTTGAGTGAGATGCTAATGTTCTTGTGCTAAGCTAAAAGTAATAAAAAAGTTTGCATTTACTATAAATGTGCTCTCTTAGAGTTTATGGGAGACCCTTACCCGCTTGTTGACGTACGGAATACCATTTCCTGGTCAAGGCCGCTACTCATTTAAATAGAGAATACATTCGTTTATGACCACATTTTTTGTCATCACAGATTAATGTCAATTTTATATAAAATCATGGTGTACCCCTGCTGAAAAATCCAGCTTAAACCAGCCTGGGATGGTTTAACCAGCCTGGTTTTAGAGGGATTTTAGCCATTTCCAGGCTGGTTTCCAGCCAATTCCAGCCTGGTCTTAGCTGGTCAGGCTGGGAGATGACTAGCTAAAACAAGCTTGACCAGCCTAGCCAGGCTGGGAGCCCAGCAAAATCCAGCTATGTCCAGCTTAAACCAGGCTGGTCTTTTAGCTGGTCATTTTCCAGCCTGACCAGCTAAGACCAGGCTGGAATTGGCTGGAAACCAGCCTGGAAATGACTAAAACCCCTCTAAAATCAGGCTGGTCGACCAGCTAAAACCAGCCAACCCTCTTAGGCTGGTTTAAGCTGGATTTTTCAGCAGGGACACAACATGCTCTAGACTTGCTGCATCACAGACACCAACATTTTAACAATTTATGAAAAATGCATCACTTTCTGGTCATCGGATATTAGGCATGGATATATTGCCATTATAATACATCGCTTTATAATGTTTATTATTACCATTTGATGAATCGCCCAATACAGTTTGATGGGAACCTGGAAGCTGTTTTGCGTGACGTTTTTGTGAACGTAAAGTAACAAAGTCATGTGCAACTGGGTTTATGACCACCTCAGAAGATTCACAGACATGTTACATACTTCAGTTTCTTTATTCAGCTTTTTAAAAATGACTCTGACTCACTATTGTTTAATGGGGAATGTGGGAATTCATGACTTGCAGCTTTTCTGCCTGAGTCTCATGCACTTCAGAGTGAAACTATCAAGAAGACCTGCCACTCTCACTAAGCCGTAACCTGCAATTGCATTTGTTTTGCCCTTTAATTCAGTCATGGGTTAATTAACGTCCTACATGCTCTGACAGAACAGATGGGAAGTTTTGTTTAAGGACACCATGTTGTGATTCATAGCTCTTGCACATACCGGCAAAGCAAGTTTCAAAAGAGCAACACTTCTTATGCTGATCAGCACAGTATAGTCAACATTTCAAGGTGTCAAAGATTCAATTGTTTAAAACTATTGAATATTAAACTTTTTTGATCCATATTAAATGTTGACTACTAACGAGTTTTACAAAAGATTAGGGGTGTAACGGATCACGGTTCATCCGTGATTCATACTGTATGGATCACAACCCATGGTTCGGAACACAGATTAATCCTTTCACAGTCACAGTCATTTCTGTTGAACACATAAACACAATGGCAAATCAACGCTGTTTAAGAAGGTACTCAACAACGATAAAATGTTAGCGGGAAATCTATGCTTTTAAAATTTCAGTATCGATGGGTAGCGAATTCCAGCATCGTGACAACCCTACTTTAGGGACCTTAAAGAGAGAATATTATGGCACAAAATATTATATTCAGTGGTGGACAGAGTACTGAAAAATCATACTCAAGTAAAAGTTCCATAACTAGCCTAAAAATGTAGTGTGAGTAAAAGTATCTGTTGTAAATCTTACTCAAAGTATGAGTAAAAAGTAGACCTTTTAAAAGTACTCAAGAGTAGTGAGTAGTGAGTATTACGCTGTTAAAAGCGGACGTGTTTGCATGTAATTTGTACACGTGTGTGTAAATGTAACATGCAACAACGAGTTATTGCTCAGCAAGCACACAACGTCATGAGACGTTTATATTAGGTTAGATTTACGTTGTGATGTCAGGTGACCAAAATTCAGTGTCTAGCCAGCGTCTAAGGACGATCTTACTTTGATGTCCAATAACGTTGTTGATATTTGGTAAATTTTAGGTTGTGTTAGAAAGTGACCAAAATCCAACGTCGAGCAAACATCTTAAACCAACATCATATTGAAAATACTGTCAAATACTGACATTTATTCATCAGGTATGGCAACCAAAATCCAACATCTGATAGACATCATAGTGGTAACGTCCACACAGTGTCAAGCTGTAACATCATTAGATGTTGATATTTGGTTGGTTTTAGGTTGGACGTTGGACATTGATGTCGGTCTGACGTTGGGTTCTGACGTCAACCTGATTTTCATTTCCAAACTAAATGCAACGTCCCCATGACATTAGGATACAACATCAATCAGAAGTCATGTTGACATCTTGTGCCAGCTGGCTATTTAAGGTCATTATACAGTAAACATCTGTCATCTTCTCATCAGTGACATGCATCTAAACAGTCTCTGGGTGAATGCATATAAAGATTTTGGACATCGTCTTGGACATGTTTAATGCTTCCAAACAGTTTGCTGCAATTACAAATTGCCCATGTTATGAGGTAGTTCATTATGAAGCTATTTACCTTCTATGTGCGATTTGATTGGATAGGATGACAGGACTGACTTTTCTAATCCCCATAGACAGGAAAAAATAAAGTAGTGACTGCAGGTTGAAGGAAAGTAGTGGAGTAAAAGTACCAATGTAGCACTAAAAATGTACTCAAGGGAGAGTAAATGTACACATTTTTAAAACTACTTAGTAAAGTACAATTCCTGAGGAAAAACTACTCAAATACAGTAATTTGAGCATTTGTAATTAGTTACTTTACACCACTGATTATATTTGATGGAATATTAAGATGTTAGCTTTACAGACAAACTCAGAATGCTCATTCATAAACTTATTTTGTTACTTGCGATCCTTATTTGGCAATGTGTCAAATTATGTTTTTAAACCATATTCGATTTAAACCACCTTTAATTGGTTTACACGCCCAAAAATAAACAGAACTTGATACACCAGATCTTTGTTTTACTTTCGAAATCTGAAGTACAATCAGAATGCAGAACATTTAAAACATGCAGCCCACAAAAACAAGTATGCTAGCAATGCAGCACTTCTTCCTGCGTGTGTAAAAGCTTCAACTTGTGAAACCTGTGAGCGTTTGTGAAACACAGCGATGAAATATGAACCTGTCTCTGATGATTACCGCAGCACCATCTGTGCATTGGGTTGGCCAACGGCTTGACTGATTGATGAGACCCCTTGAGGAGAAAAGAGAGCAGGGGTCCTCATATGCACACACTCTCCAACACATCCACTCTCTATATGCCTCACACTAGCCAATTTCTCCAGCAAATACCTCCTCGGGTAACACTTCACTCCTTTATCACCTTCCTACGGCTGTTAGCGTGTTTGGAGAATCCCTGTGGAATGATCCAAACATCAATGTGCTCGACCCGACTGTCTTATTAAATGATACTGTACTACACATTGAATCCAGGCCACACATACTGACCCTAGGGGCCTAGGCGTGATAAAATGTATTTCATTGATTGGACAAACTGGCATAGCGACAGACCTCTTTAAGATCAAAGCCATAAAGAGTTTATCTGGAAGGAAAGTGTGGTTCTAATAAAACCTTCCATGTAATGACTTGGATCTGTATTATTAAGCAACAAAAATTTTTTAATAAACTTAAAAAAAAACTTGCAGTATGATCATATAAAGAAAATAGAACAAACCCTAAAAAGTATAAGTCATTTTAATGTCAATAAATTAGTATTAATAATTGCATTTCAGTAAATAATAGCCATATTTAACTCTGCATACCTGGTACAGGGTCCGTGACGTCATTTACTTAAATTTTTAAGGTCTGTACTGGCCCAATACCCCCATACGTGGTTCTGTTCTCTCATCAGTTGAAAAAGAATAACCTTTGCATATATTATCATAGAAACATTTTTCTTTTTTCCTATGATTACTGACATGTGCAAGAACCACCAAACTTAATTACAGCAACCTAGACCACACAGAACCTAAAAGGTACACTTTCAAATTTGAGTTTACAAAACAAAAAAAAGTGCAGGGTTTATTATAACACAGCCAACATATACTATTATTTTAATCACTTTCAACAGTGTTTTATGAAAACACTAAGTATTTTCTTTAAAAAAGTATTTTCTTTAAAATGATACCAAACTTTTGCATTTACACCTCTGATTGAGGATTTGCGAAGCTTTTGAAATTTGGTAGGCAAAATCCAGGAGGAAACCCCAAAATAGGACTTGACTTTAAGAGGTTAATCAAGATTTTGATTTCAGGTCAACACACCCAGCATTACGATTAGACATCCTGTGGCAAAAATAGAGTGAATGACACGGTGTGGCCATTTTGTGCGTTTAACGCGCTCCAGACTGCTAAAGAAAGTGGGAGCAAACATCTAACAAAAGGAGCAGTAAAACAGGCAGAAAAGCAAGCAGCTTACAAAAATGGAAATTGGTTCAAGGATGACGGCTGCTGGACATGACCAAATTGAAGGACATTACTTGTGCTTTACATGTATGGCTGGTAGCACATGTGCATCAAATTGATAAATGATTTTGTTTAATTATTTTCCTGCCGCTAACTAAGGAAAACGCTTCCCTGCCATTGACGGGACTTACGCCAATTTGTGTTTTTAGGTGTATTACGGTAGGCGAAACCCTAATGCATGTCCTGAGTGTGGCACACGATATCAGATGCTACGGGGAGTGAAATCTGAGAAAGAGAAAGTAAGATTGTGGGTAAAATTAGGAGTTATACAGCATTCCTTTGGCCTAATCTCTACCATTTTAGATCTTAACAAGAGACCAAAATAAACAAGCTCTATTTTTATGATTTGTTTCATTGTCGTTGTGTCAGATTGCACACTTAGTAGGCTACCTAATATGATAAATAAGATATCATTCATATACAGTTGAAGTCAGAATTATTAGCCCCCCTGAATTATTAGCCCCGTTTATTTTTTTCACAATTTCTGTTTGATGAATAGAAGCTTTTTTTAACACATTTCTAAACATATTAGTTTTAATAACTCAACTCTAATAACTGATTTTTTTATCTTTGCCATAATGACAGTAAATCATATTTTACTAGATACTTTTTAAGATACTAGTGTTCTGCTTAAAGTGACATTTAAAAGGCTTAACTAGGTTAATTAGGTTAACTAGGCAGGTTAGGGTAATTAGGCAAGTTATTGTATAACGATTGTTTGTTCTGTAGACTGTCCAAAAATATATAGCTTAAAGGGGCTAATAATTTTGACCTTAAATTGTTTTTTAAAAAATTCAAAACTGCTTTTATTGTAGCCGAAAATTTCCGTGCTCTATTAAATATCATTTGGGAAAGAGCACGGTAAACAATATAGGGAGACTGTCATTGTACAAAAATTAACCAATGTGAATATAAAAGCACATCAGCTGAGCAGCCCAGCAGGCTAGGCAGAATAGCGCTATTTCCTGACGTATTGTTGTTAAACTAAATCAAAATCTACAGTATTGATGCTGTAAAAGGTCCCTTATGAAACTGAAAATAGTCACATCAATTTTTCAGAGGAAGATTTCAGTGGCTGAACAACACTTCTGTGCATATAACCCATTCATAATACAACACAATCTACATCAGCTTTGGGGGACTAAAATAGTTTCTAAACATAACATTACCTGTCTAACAGAAATACTTCAGCCATGGTGTCCAGTTGCAAAAGTAACTCCGATATTGATTCAGGATTTTTAAAAGTTTCAATTCAGCATTTGATTTTACAGCGACTGTGACTGTCTCATCTGCACTGCACATGAAAGTGTGGTGCACTTGCAGGCGTGCACGCGGTAATGGTGGATATGCGTGAACAGAGATGCGCAGAAGCCCAAATCTACATTGGCTGTTAGACAGTTTGGGCTACTTATCAGAATTATAAGAGATGTCGGCCCGATAATATTTAATTGGATGAACATTTTTTTTTGTTTTATGCCTCACCCTGAATATGTAAATACATTTAAACACATTTAGATCATTTACTTGAATCATTACTATTGGAATGGGAGAAGACCTTTAACCAGCAAAACAAAAAATGTTTCTGAAGACAATCACCTACTGCACCTTAAAGGATGTGTGGGAATTCTAATGCATCAGGAGCACTCCAGCTTTTTATAAAACTAGTGGGACATTCTTATTCCATGCAATATTTTATAACTGAAAATACTGCACACACCGACAAGTGCAAGGTGAGGCATTAGAGTTTGTACAAGTTTTTTTCTGAGAGACAAATCTGAGTGTATCTAAAACAAACATGAGCCAACGAGTATGCCTGAATTCAGAGGATTTGTAGAACAGCAGTACTTACTACTAAGCATGTGTTCTTTTTAAATGTCTGGATAAAAAAACAACATTTAAACAACAAAACTGCAAAACAACAAAAACATTTAAGTATTTTGGAGTGATGTGGAGGGTCCTTTTCTGCTAGAAATACTGTTGCCTAAAAATTTAAATAAAATAGTTGTAAAAAAAACAAAACGTACTTATACCATAGGAACGGTATAACAGAAATGTTTGCCAGTTTTCCATACCACAGTAAACCTTGAAACTGGTTATCATCCCATGCCTTCTTACTACTTCCACTAATCTAATGAACAGGGTAATAGCTTATTAAGATATCCCACAGGAGGGAATGTGAATGTGAATGGAAGAGAAGTGATGCAACTGACATCGTAAAATACTTGACTTTGTACTGTCCTAACATGGCTAACCAACCCAGTTGTGAGAACACAGTTTTTAAAAGTCATGAAGTTTCAAACTGAATGTACACTGAATGTAAATTGTTGCAAACAATTTATATATGTTGAATTTAAACAAACAATTTAAATGTAGTAATGTTCTTAATTTAGTGAAGTAACTTAATTTGTTTATTTAAAATCAGCCCGAATAAATTGTTTACAACCCCTTAACTTTTAGTAATTTAGTAAATGCATGGAATCATCTTTGAATAATTTTTTGTCAGTGTATGATCACCTATTATGCGATTTTGGTATCAGTGACAGAATTTGAGGTCTACGTGTGATACTGGACCACAAAGCTAGCCTTATTTTAGCATGGGCAAGTTTGTAGGAATAAATAGTAAAATAAATAAATTAATAAAATAAATTGACTACTATAGCACTTTTTGTTTTTTTTCCTCATCAGTTATGTACATTAGAGTTTTATATTAGATCTAATTTTGATCGATCGTGTTTATCAATACATTGTGTTACTATGCTGGTGTTTAGTAGTTCCTTCTATGTATTAGTGCAGTGTGTGTCTCTGCTTGGGAATAAGCTATATTTTTAGAAGAAAAGTTTTTGTTTGTGTAACAAAGGTATAATTTGTAGATGTCATTACTTCAAAACATTTGTGTATTAATGCCACAAATTACCTAAATATGGTTGTTTGCATAACTTTTTGAAAGTTATTTTAAAGTTAACCTTATTTTTAATCATAAAATTCCAGCAACCACAGCTGCCGTTTTTTTTTTATCGTAAAACTTGGATTTGTTTTACAGCCAACAATACTGTACATTGTGAAGATCAAGATTTTTTTTTTCTTTTATGCCAAAAATTATGACCATATTAAGTAAAGATCAAGTTACATTACACATTGTACATTTCCTACCATACATATTTGAAAAAGTCCAATTAGCTTTTCATTTCAAGTAAGAAAAAAATTAAGTTCTCAATTAATTTTCCCTTTTATTCAGACATTCATTCATTTTCTTTTCGGCTTAGTCCCTTTATTAATTAGGGGTCGCCACAGTGGAATAAACTGCCAACTTATCCAGCATATGTTTTATGTAGCCGATGCCCTTCCAGCCACAACCCAACACCGGGAAACACCCATACACACTCTTTCACACACATACACTACAGCCAATTTAGCTTATTCAATTCATCTAAACCACATGTCTCTGGACTTGTGGGGGAAACCAGACCACCTGGAGAAAATCCACACGAACACGGGGAGAACATGCAAACTCCACATAGAAATGCCAACTGACCCAGCCGTGGCTCTAATCAGCAAACTTCTTGCTGTGAGGCGATCGTGCTACCCTATTATTATTGACGCTCCTATTATTGATTATGCTGATACTATTTAAAACAATACAGCTGATATTAATTTAAAACTTTAAATACTGACTTTAACTCTCTATGTAGGTTTGTTGTAAGATGTCCGTAACACAGCAAAAACATCAGTGTACATTTAGCTCAATTTGAGTTTAACTTAACCCTCCTTGGGTGTACATATGACTCCCTCCATTTTGGAGTTAAAATAACACTTTCTAAAGTGTGAAATTTGTACATTACTCTCAGAGTTCATTTTAACACAGTAAGAGTTTATTCTTACATCAAACTGGAGTGTGTTACCCTTCAAAGTGTTAATACAGTATATCACCTTTTGCCCTATATTACCAATTGGTGTGTGTGACAGATAACAGTGATTAAACTGTAACAGTGATTAAACTGTAAAAAAAAGTTTTAATTTATTAAATGTTCATTAATCTTTTCAGAAATAATTTCAATACATTAAACTCTAAAATGCAACAAGACATGTTTCAAGTTTAACATACTTCAAGTAAAACATACTGGTTTGATCACTGTTCGCCTGAAAGAACCGGTTTGAGTTCCTATCACTAGTGGGAAATACACTGAATATTGGGTTAAAAGTTTAACACTGAAAAAAAAAAAACTCTTAAATATATGCTCTTTCACACTCGTGGATTAAAATGCACTCCGGTTTTAACACTGAACATCACCAAAAAAATCACACTGTATATTTAAAACTGGAATTTTTGCTGTGAACTTACCAGTGCATATTATATGAATCTCTTGGTTTGCTTCAACCTAAGCTCCACAGACAATATCATTGGTATTTGTTTCTTTTTAAATGTGTTTATTTAGTTGTTGTTTTTTATTATTTAAAGCTGTTTTTTTGTTCCATTTACCTCCTCATATTCTCTTTGACATACGCAACAGAATTACTTTTTTGCTCCAAGAATTACAACTGAGAGTGTACGTAGGTCCTTTCAATACAAAGCTTTCTTCTTCTTTTAGATAATTAATATGTGGATGACCAGTAACTTTTTAAAGTTAAATGCCAGTAAAACTGAAAACCTTCTGGTTGGCTCTAAATCTGTTCTTTCCGAAGCTCAATCTTTTACTCTATCTATCAATAATTCTCCAGTAAATTTCAACTCATGCTTAAAGTCTTGGGGTTATACTAGATGGTATGCTTTTGTTTAATTCACATATTAGAAATATTTCACAATCTGCCTTTTTTCACTTAGGTAACATTGCAAGACTTCACCTTTCACTATCTCAACAAAGTACTGAAGTGCTTGAACATGCTCTTGATACATCAAGGATTGATTATTGCAATTCCCTCCTATCTGGTATCCCTCTTAACCAACTTCACAGATTACAGTTAATCCAGAACTCAGCAGCTAGGGTAGTCACCCGCTCGCGTGCTTCTGAACAAATGTCCCCAATTCTCCTTCACTTGCATTGGCTTCCTGTTCTTTATCATGTACAATATAACATTTTTCTATTAACTTACAAAGCTCGTCACAACCTGTCATCCAATTATCTCTCTGATCTTCTTCACGGGTGCACTCCTCAGCGCTAACTGAGATCTTCTGCCGCTGAACTGTTATCAGTTCCAAATTTTAAGATGACATCATTTGGTGGCAGGGCTTTTAGCTACATAGCACCAGTTATGGAATTCCCTGCTGTTGGATATTCGTTAGGTGGACTCTATCTCCATTTTTAAATCCCAGGTTAAAACCTTTCTGTTCAGGATTGCTTTGAATGATTTTCTGATTTAATGTTTATTATTCTTCTGTCATTTTTTTAATAATGTGCCTGTGACATATTGTAAGGAGTCCTTGAGTGCTTTGAAAGGCGCCTATAAATAAAATGTATTATTATTATTGTTTTTATTATTATTATTATTATTATTATCATTATTAAGGCATTTAGTCTTTTCAGGACCAATTTTTTTTTAAACAAATTGTAAATGTTAATAATATTGGATCCAATTCAAATGCTTATTATTTATTTGTATATTAAATTGTACTTTTTATTTAGATTTTTTAATTTTTGGCTTTTTGTTTTGTTTAGCTGTATGTTTGTTATGACGTGATGTACTTTGTTTGATATATGGGAACCCTTAAAGACCCCTTCGAAAATGAGATGATTCATCTCAAGTGGCTATCTTATTTAATAAATTCTAATTTATTTTTTAATAGTAACATGAAAACTTTAAATTTGATTGTCTTAATATTTAGATTATTTTGAACCCTCAGATTCCAACTGTTGAAATAAGTCTCAAAACATTAATGAAAAGTTTATTTATTCAATTTTCAAGTACTGTATAAATCTCAATTTAAAAAAATGTACCCTTATATTTGTGGTCCACTGTCTTTTATCTGATAAAAGTACTTTGGACAACTCTTGTCTTGGGTGACACATAAATGGCCTCAAAGATAAAAGACATGCACTAAAAGCCATAATGATTCAACACTGATATCAAAAGGTTTGCAACAATGGCGGCAGCAGAGACATGAATCTACACTCACCATTAAGTCCAGTGGGGATGCTCCTGTGATGATGCGGAGCGGACAGATCATCCATTGATCTTCTCACGGTGCCAATCTTCGCTTCTACTGTCTTGTGGATATGATGATGATGGTCTGGGCTGCCAGCGCTTCCACCGCTAGATGTGCTACTCCCATCGCCAACATCTCTGACAGTGCCCGATCCTCCATTCAGGTTGCTCAGACTGGACTGGCTGTCTATAGAACTCCTCGATCCAGCTCCGTTTCTGTCCTCATCCAACATGAGAATGATGTCTTTCAGCTCTGCGTTCTCCCGCAGAACATTTTCCTGGTTGATCTCCAGCTCCTTGAGCTTCTGCTGATAGGTGCTCACCTCCTTCCATACGGAGCTCGCCGTAAACTTCCCAAACCTCTGCCATTCCCGAGACAGCTTCTTACCTTTCTGTCGGTCATCGTCCAGAAAGCAGCAGAGTTCCCTGAGCTCCTGGTTGTCGTCTTGCAGTTTCTGGTTGATCTCCTTGAGATTGCGAATCTCGTGGAGGTGCACCTGCAATCTGCGGTTGACATCCTTCATCATGTTCCCATGCTCCAGCATCAGGTTCATCTTCTCACCATCAACCCTCCTCAGTCTTTTGATCAAGTCCTCTTTGCTCCACCTGACCAGTTCCTCGTCAGGGATCTTACTCAGGTCATCATTAGGACAATGTTTGGCCATCATGGCTCTCGCTTAGAAACAGTCAGAGTATCAAAATACTCAATGTAAATGTGACTTTGTTGTTCTTCACACCACGCAAACGCAATAAGGCGCATTAAAAACCAAAATATCCAGGCGTTAGATTCTATATTTACACGTACAGGAGAAATTTAATAACAAATTTGTTTCCAAACCATCGTTGCTTCTATTGGTGCTTCACTTACCAATTTTTTTTAAATCATCCATGTATTTACATATCCTAAAATATCCGCGATCTATATATCCAGAACCATGTTTGTAAATGAAACGATGTTTTTTCTCACGAGGAAAGCACATCAAATTTTACATGTGTGTGATCTTACAGGTTTCAAGAGCAGT
The DNA here is from genome assembly GCA_903798205.1 of Danio tinwini. Lineage (NCBI taxonomy): Eukaryota > Metazoa > Chordata > Actinopteri > Cypriniformes > Danionidae > Danio > Danio tinwini. The sequence goes on from CAIGQZ010033183.1 coordinate 1,249,971, forward strand.
GTTTAAAAAATAACAACCATAAAAAAACACACACTTGTGTTATCAATCATCGAAAGCCCCAAAAAGATTTTTCCTGTGTGAATGTCAGTGTTCGGAGTCCCGGGTTCTGCTCTTTCCTTGGACTGGTGTGTGTGAATTGATTCAAGCGGCTCTTGAGCAGGTTCAGAGATGAGAAGCAAAAGGCAAGACCTGCCCTCTTAAAGAGACAGTGTCCTCATTGCCCAGCGCTAGTGTGATAAAGAACTAAATAAAAAATATATTGTCTATTTCTAAATAAATAAATAGTTAAATGAACAATAACGATTATTATTATTATTATTATTATTATTATTATTATTATTATTATTAT
>CAIGQZ010033183.1:1264286-1294700 GCA_903798205.1 Danio tinwini
GTGTGTGTGTGTGTGTGTGTGTGTGTGTGTGTGTGTGTGTGTGTGTGATCACCTGTGAGAAGACCTGCCCTAGACAGGTTCGTGGACCAAGTGCAAATGGGTAGTAGCAGTAATAAGGCCTTTTAGATAAGAAAACAATTTGAAATCAGTGTTTTCATGCTATGATGTAATAAAATAGTGTTCATGTTATAAGCTTCTGACACATTTGTTAAACTCAAGAGTCCTTCTTACATCTTAAACTTTGTAAAATCTGAATTCTGAGGTCCAGTCTTTACCACATCGCTGCTGTATTGTCAAGTAGAAAAACTCAAACTCCACTAATTCAATGAAACAGGTATTTTGTTATATTTCTGTTTAGTAGTTCCTATATTTGACTATTGTTAATGTCAAAGGGGTAGTTCCCCCAAAAATTACAGCAAAATTTGCTCATTTAATCATTCTCAGTGTACAGTATATGACTTTCTTAGACGAACACACTCAGAGTAGTTTTAGTCTTTTGAAGAAGACTGATGTGTTTTGAAAACACAAACACACATTCATCGTTTGCTCACCCTCCACTTGTTTCACACCTGTTTGAGTTTCTTTCTTCTGTTGATCACAAAATAACTTAATTGAAAGAATGCTGTAAACTGCCATCCATTGATTTTCATGGTGTTTTCTACTAGGGATGTAAGTGGTTACCAATTGAACATTCTTCAAAATATATTTGTTTGTGTTTAACAGAAGAAAACAACCCAAAGGTTTGAAGTTATTGTTAGGGGGAGTAAATAGAGAGTATATTAAAATCTTTGAGTAAGCTATCCCATTAATAATGATACATTTTTATTTAATTAATTTATAATTTCTGAATTAAAGGTATAGAATAGACAAAAACTGTTATTTGCTGAATAACCACAGAGGATAAAATGAAACTGAGACTACAGTAGGTGATAATGACTTACTTTGGTGCATTCTCATCAAACCTCTCTGGATCAAACTTCAACGGATCTTTGAAAAACTTGTCCAGTCTTTGGGAGACGTAAGAACTGAACTGTATGAAACAAGAGAACTATGGCTTAAGGTTTCAATATTTTTAAATACATAAACAAGTATTCTTTTGTGGCCATTGTTGTCAGAATCTTTTTACTTTCCTTTAACATTTAAAATTATATTAATTCAGCTAAAAACGTATAACAAAAATCTTTCTGTATTCAAGAAAACAGGAGCTCATGTTTTTGACTTTTTTTGGTTGAAGTTGTCATGTTGGTGATGCTCACCATAACAGAACAGCCTCCAGGGATTTTAATGCCGTTTATGACCATGTCTTCATGAAGCCAGCGATTGGTTCCTGGAGCTGTGGGGTACAGACGCAGGGTTTCCTTCAACACCTAAACAACACAAAGGTCCATTAAAAGAAATAGATACAAAAAAATTTAACTAGTAGCATGCAAAAATCTCTATGAACCAACCTAAGACAAATAAGTCAATTTTCCAAGGTCTTCATTTGAAATGTCTCTTTTGGTCCCGAGGACTTCATCCACCTCTGCTTTAGCTCTGGAAATGAAAAGAATATTAAACTATAGTATTATAATAAAAGTCTGACAGAACAGGAACACTTTTCTAAAAAGTGTTTTACCGTTTATATATTTCTGGATTTCTCCCTAATGCCATGATTGCAAATGAGAGCTGATTGGCTGTTGTCTCTTGGCCTGCAGAAGAATAAAGCAAAGGAGTCTGGCTGCAGAAATGCACATGCAAGCTGAGACACACAGGGCCCTATCATACACCCAGAGCAATAAGGAACAAGACCTGTCTGCCCCGACGTGTTGCTATTTTCAGACCAACGCAACCTTAATGTTCCTGTTTTCCGCCACGTTGTTTAAATGGCAAATCCATTTGCGCCACTTTGTGGGCTCATGGGTGTCCCAGTCTAGAAATGAGGTGTGTTAAGGTGCATTGTTGGCGCGTTGCTATTTTGAGGAACTAAAATAGACTGCGCAATAGACCAGCTGAAAGCAGGGGGGTGTGGGGTGTTTGTTTATTCATGACAATTTGCTTTTTGTATAATGTTATTATTATTAGTAGTATTATTTATTATATGCATATTTATATTTGTTTTATTAAAAACAAGCTTAGATTTGTCCACCTGTCAGATTTTGGACTATATGTGGCATAGCATGTGTGTTTGGATATAACTTTTTTGAGCACACTTTGTTATTATGGTTCGTTTATTCATTTGCTGGAAATTGGAACTGAATTTAGAAATAGCTTTGAAACAAATCTTTGCACTTAACAAACAAAATTAATTATGTAGGCTAATGGATGTCTGTGCGTACAACACGTTTCCTTATCCACGAAACAAAGAAAGTGAAGGTAAAGGCCGACTGGAGAAGGCTCATTTTTTATCCTTTTGCTGCAGATGCTGTTTAACTGTTTTCTTGCTAGTGAAGCGTTCAGTTTTTCTACTTATAAAGTCTGCCATGTAAATAGCAAATACGCCATGGTGCGACGCAACTGACTCTTAAAGAGAATGGGAGTCGAGACTCTGATTGGTGTATTCTCAAAACACACCCAAACTCATTAAGAGAATAAGCTCGACCCTGTTAGACCATGTGCCGTGGCGTACAGTGTATTTTTTCGTACTTAAAATAGCAAAAGATTCCGACACTCCCTTAATTCTTTTGCACCCTACGCTTTAGACTTTGCGCCTAGATCGTTAAAATAGAGCCCACAGTCTCAGTCACATGCAATCAATAGAGCTAGTGACGTCACTGTGAGGGCTAGGGTTAGGGGCAGGGTTAGGTGTACGTAGGGATGGGAAGTGGACTCAAAAAAATAAATGGTCGATTCCTGGACTCTCAATAGACCTAGTACTGGAATTGACTCCCAGAGTAGAGTCTGTTTTTATAAAGAGCCAGGATTTCTCACTACAGTCATCTTCTACCTTCTACCTATACTCCTCCACCTTTTGCTTCATAGAGTGGCACGGTGGCCCAGTGATTAACACTGTTGCCTCACAACAAAAACATCACCAGTTCTAGTCCTTTAACATGCCGGCTGTCGTTTCTGTGCGAAGTTCGCAAGTTCTTTCCGTGCTCGCGTGGGTTTCCCCGCGGATCTCCAGTTTCCTCTCACATTCCAAAAACACGCACTACAAGTTAATTGATTAATCTAATTTTAGCACTGCAGTCAAACTCTCATCCAGCAGCATATCTCTTCAGAGCAATCATTTTCTGTCATCAGCTCTTACCAAAAAGGGGGAGTTCTCGAGATCTACCTGAGCTCAAAGCTCCCCTCTCGCCCTGCAAATGCGAGGGAGCCCAGGGCTCAAGGACCTTTTGAGCTCAGGGCTCTCTGCCGGGACAGCATGCCAAATTTGCTTATAATCAATCCTCAGCTAAGTGTGAACTCTTGAAAGGCTATTATAAATAGTGCTGCAGATGAAGTTTGCTTTCATTTTCAATTTTATTATTAAACAAATTAATAATAATAAAAAAAAAAAAAAAACACTAATCATAATGACAAAAAGTAGCCAAGATTTATTTATTGACTCTCCAGAGATCTCTCCAATTGGGTTTAAGTCAAGGCTCTGGCTGGGCTATTCAAGAACAGTCACGGAGTAGTTGCGGAGTCCCTCAATCGTTATTTTAGCTGTGTGCTTAGGTTCACTGTCTTAGTGGTAAGTAAACCTTGGGCTCAGACTGAGATCCTGCACACTCTGGAGAAGGTTTTAGTCCAGGATATCCCTGTACTTGGTCGCATTAATCTTTCTCTCAATTAAAACCAGTCGTCCTGTCCCTGCAGCTGGAAAACACCACCACAGCATGATGCTCCCACCACCATGCTTTACTGTTGGGACTGTATTGACAGGTGGTAGGCAGTGACTGGTTTTCTTTACATATACCGCTTAGAATTAAGGCCAAAAAGTTCTATCTTGGTGTCATTAGACCAAATAATCTTTTTTTCTCACCATCTTGAAGTTCTTCAGGTGTTTTTTTTAGCAAACTCCACGAGGAGAGGCTTCCATCGGGCCACTATGCCATAAAGAGCTGCAGTGATGGTCGACTTTCTACAGTGATCTTTGGGTTCTTCTTTATCTCTCTCACCAAGGCTCATCTCCCCTGATAGCTCAGTTTGGCCAGACAGCCAGCTCTAAAAAGTGTTCTAGTCATCCCAAACATCTTTCATTTAAGGATTATGGAAGCCACTGTGCTCTTAGGAACCTTAAGTGCAGCAAAAAAAAAAAAAAAAAAAAAAAAAGTGTAACCTTGGTCAGATCTGTGTCTTGTCACAATTCTGTCTCTGAGCTCTTCAGCCAATCCATTGACCTCATGAATCTCATTTGCTCTGACATGCATTGTGAGCTGTAAGGTCTTATATAGACAGGTGTGTGGCTTTCCTAATCAAGTCTAATCAATATAATCAAACACAGCTGGACTCAAATGAAGGTGTAGAACCATCTCAAGGATGATCAGAAAAAATGGACAGCACCTGCGTTAAACATATGAGTGTCAAAGCAAGGAGTCTGAATACTTAGGACCATGGGATATTTCAGTTCTTTCTTTTTTAATAAATCTCCAAAAACGTGAACAATTATGTGTTGTTCTGTTGATATGGGGTGCTGTGTGTACATTAATGAGGGAAAAATGAACTTACTTAATATAACAAAGAGTGTTATAAAAATGTAAGGGGGTCTGAATACTTTCCATACTCACTGTGACCGACCCCCTAATATATATATATATATATAATAACCCAGCAGACCATACATTGATAAATCAATTATGACTATTTACTCAACTTTAGAGTTTATTCTGTTGAACACTAAAGAAGATATATTGAAGAATGTTAGAAACTGGTAATCACTGACTATTAGAAGTATCCATAATAAGAAATACAAATACGATGGAAGTCAATGGTTACCAGTTTCCAAAATATAGTAACATTTTCCCAAATATCTTTTTTTATTCAATAAATCAAAGAAAGATCCATTGAATCCATTTTCTTACCCTAAATAATGGGTCCCTGGCATCCAAGGCCATGCCATTTAAACACAGCTCTACTGCATTTTGGAAGGGACTTTCTTTTTGAGCCAAGAAATTTAAATCAACACCAAAAGCCACCTGTGAATGGAAGTATTACTACTGAGTACTGATAAACAACTGATTAGACACATCTTGTATTAGACTTTCCATTGGATCAACGAGAAGGTTAAAAAAACCTTGCAAATGACATCAAGTGTAACACAGTTGACCAGGTCATGCATGACAGCAGGTGTTTTGTTGTTGGCCATTTCCTCCAGCTTGTCCATCAGGCAACTTGTCCTCAAGTGCTTATCAAGCTTCGTAAGTATCTGATAAATAAGTGAGAATCAGTTGTATCATCAGTCATATCATTGTGGCAAGCAGGATCAGGCCAAAAATCTAGAGACCAGCATGAGCCCAATGGATCTTAAAACTCATCATTAGTCTTTTTGAAACGTGCGCAGCACCTTTTTACTGCAAGCCCGAAGGGGGAAATACATTGGCCACACGCATACACAGTCAGTATAGAGAACAAGGAGATTCAAAGTTAAACTTGTTACACACGTTGTATCTTTTTATTTAGGGAATAGCACTATATAGGGATAGAGAAAATATGATTCTGATAATGATATAAAAACACAGTAAATATGATTTCTCAAGAGGTGAATAAAGTCTTTTATGTCACATGAACAGTGCGCAGGTTTGATCCGCTTCAGCCCAGAGACATAGCGGATCATGAGCTCGGCACGGCCCCAAAAAGTAACAAACCCATTTAAATTACACAGAAAAATGTATTTTAAAGTGTAGAAACTGTGAGTCAAACTCAAGCGCCTACCTCCCGTTCTCCCTTGTTAAGCAAATACGGAAGTAACTGAAACTGCAATTCATCGAAATTCCACTAGTCCTGGCTCCATAGCAGAGCAACTTTCTATTGAGCCTAATGTTAAAATGGCCAACTTTACAGCAGAAAAAAGGTGTTTACAGCCTGGTACAATAAATGATTTTGGTTCATATAGCTAATATTACCCTTCATGACAACTGTGAGGGGGGTGAATTCTTTTTTTGAACTCATCCATTTTGTTTATATTAAGTTATATTAAGTCTGCATAATAAGGGCGTGGCCACTTGAGTAACAGCTAGGTCTCGCTGGTTGACGTCACTTCAGCTGATTCCGGCTTATTAGCCACTGATCTCTGCATATACATCGTATTTTTGTTTTGTTTTATGTGACTTTACACAGTCAGTTGCTTTTTGGAATTATTTCTTACAATTGTCAGATGATATGGCATGCTGTGCACTTAATTGGGCTCATAAACCATTTACGTAGCTTCCGTTACCCATGTGAATGAAATTATACACTTGTATACCATCTCTATAAATGTATTTGTTTTATTTAAGATCATTTATCATTTATAATGTTCTTTAGACCTGTAATTCACTGCAGAAACTGATAGATTGATTAGCTTTAGGCTCTAAAACAGTCTACTGAAACACTGCCCTGCAAAGTTATGCCTGGATTTCATCAATAGCCCTGCATTTACTAACACAGACTTTATTTAAAGTTTTTGGAAGTAATTCGCATTTTCCTCCTGTAGAAAAACATCATAAGAACAATGCTTAGTGGCTCAATTTTTTAAGACTAAACACTTTATTGATATAGTGTACAACCAACGTGGTCAGAACACAAACGAGTTGCAGGTAAACCCAAAGAAAAGCCTGTCTAAGCAAAATGTTACCAGGCTTCTGTAGCTCCACTCACGCTTCGCCTCTTTGCCCTTGTTTGGTATCCCTCGGTCGTTATGATGACGCATGAATAAAATGGCGATAATTGCCCATACCTACTTGTAGTTTCTTTTGCATTCTTCAGAAACCTATGGGTGACGTCTCGAATACTACGTCCATATCTTTTACAGTCTATGTTCAAACTATTACAGACTGTATATATTATATACTTATATATTACTATTATAGACTGTGGCTGTCATGAGTCTGATGCACTTGGGCTCAACAGTTCTGAATGGCAGAGGTATAGACAAACACAACTAGCTGTTTTCAAAAAAGGGGAGGGGTTACTTTATGTCCCACACTGTCTTCCTATTTCAATTACGTCAAACATTGAATACAAAATGCACATTTAAAAGCACTTCAAGGGATCTTTAAATAATTGGATCTCAGGAAAAAAGGAAATGGAGTTCATTTATGGATTTTAACACTAGTGTGTCATGTACAGCGCTCAGCATAATTGAGTACACCTCATTTTGAAAATAAATATTTATATCCATCTCTCAGTGAATACAGGCAAAGTAATTCATTTAAACAAAACTGAATTATTAAACAGATATATTTATTAAAATAATATTTCACTGACCAAACGTATTTAGAGAATAGAATATAATACATTTAAATTCAAGCAAAATATTGCAAAAATAAATTACAACCTACAAGATTTCAACTAATTTTTTCAAATTTTTGCTTCTCTTGATTTTTCCTCTTTTATAAATTTATATTTAATATTTTTTTATAACATACAGTATACATTTGGGTGTACTAGTTTTTGGACCGTTATCGTAAGTTATTTTGTTAGATGAGCTCCAGATTTGGCTTCAATATTGACGGATCTAATGGATATACACAAAAATAATATTGTATAGCTTCCTATTAAAAATATGAATTTGTGAGGGGTGTACTTATATATGCTGAGCACTGTAGGTGTCTCCCATTAGTATTCTTGCCATCATGGTTCTTGACCTCATCCTGCATGCCATAATAATATTTCAGCATTTTTTTTCTCTGTATTTGACTCACGAGTAGCTGAAGGCTGGATCCATGATGCGACGCTGTCTGTACCAGATGTCATGGTCCACAGCTGTAAATAGCCCATTTCCCAAGAACCTGAAAAAAATGAATTTATGACTTATACAATTGAAATATTCACTGTCAAAGAAAATCCCATAAAACATGGAAAATGTCTACATTAAGATGACAATTTAACAGCTGAATATTGAATAGAGGGCATGGCATTTATTTATGCACAACTTATTCTAGCAAGTTTAAAAATAATAACATATAACAAGTAATAATAAATAGAAAATGTAAAAAGAAATACACAATGTAGCCTACTTCACTTTCAAAGTTTTTTTTTTATTCTAACAAAAGTCATCCCATGATATTTTGTTTGTTTACTGCACTGACTTGCTGCATGTTGTGATACAAATTTGCAGGTCAGAGTTAACTTAACTTGAACTTTGAAACAAAAAGTGAAATTTATATTAGCTCATGTTTCTTAACTGTAAAACAAATGTATTGTGGGAACCTTGTGCCGTTTTAGATTGTCATTGCCCAGGTAGCAAAGAATTCTGGCCCAGATTTGGCATAAATCTGGCACAGCAGGCATTCATCCGGCACTGACATACAGCATGTAAGCCAAACATGGCCCGGGCTTGTCAGAGGTGGCACAGAGGTAGCGTCTTTAAGGCGGCACACAAGATTTGGGCCAGATGTTAAAAATTGATATGTGGGTCACGTAAGTTTGGCCTGTCTTAACTCACATTTAAAATACATTATTTTTGAGTAAAAAAAGGAATTATAATCAGGTAGCTTTGAGAAAAAGCATGCCCATAATGTGCTTAAAGCGCAATGCTTCATGGGTCTTTCAATTTCTTTGCAATTGTAACACACCAACCTATCTGGCCCAGTTCAGAGTTATTACCTTGGCTGAGACTTAGCCCAGACATGGTCTGTGTTTGGCCCTTGTCTGGAAGCCAGACTTGGTCTAGTCATGTACTGTTATTCACTGTGGCATATGGGTAAAGCAAAACCTAAATGTGTGGGCTAGAGCTGGGCCAGAGAAATTTTGCTATGTGGGTGTGTACTGTGTTCATTCAGTATAACTAATCATAAATAATGTATTAAACGGCACCTATAATGAAACTCGTATTTTGGGAGCTATTTGGACAGAACTGTGTGTAGGTATAGTGTGTCCACAGTCATATTGGGGTGATATAAAGACAATAAGGGCGGCATGGTGGAGCAGTGAGTAGTGCTGTCACCACATAGCAAGAAGGTTGCTGGTTTGAGCCTCGGCTGGGTCAGTTGGCATTTCTCTGTGGAGTTTGAATGTTCTCCCCGTGTTCAAGTGGGTTTCCACTGGGTGCTCCGGTTTCCCCCACAAGTCCAAAGGCATGCTCTATAGGTGAATTGGGTAAGTTAAAATTCTCCATAGTGTATGTGTCTGAATGAGTGTGTATGGATGTTTCCCAGTGATGGGTTGCAGCTGGAATGGCATCTCCTGCATAAAACACATGCTAGATAAGATGGTGGTTCATTCCGCTGTGGAAACCCCTGATTATTAAAGAGACTTTTTTTTTTTTTTTACATTTCCTGACGTTAAAATAGGATTCAAATCCCTCCCATTTTGAGGCCCACCGCAACATGATGTAGGAGTGTGGTTTCCCCGACCACCGAATTGATTGACAGCCGCATATTAACATGTCTCAGTAGTAATGCGTATAATCATATCAACAAGACAGGACGTGCGCAAAGCTACTGGGAATAAAAGATCTGTTCAGCTCGCTGTGATCATCAATCATCATCAAATGTGATCAAGAATGAGTTTTACAAGTTTAAAACATTTTCAAAACAGTGCATGTTGGTAATATGGACATTAAAAACAGTAAAAAAAAATTATCACCACAGACGCTTCAATCCCGGTTTGTGGACGTTAAATCAGGTTTATTTTGTACAATAACATAACGGATATTCAAACAGCAGTGGATATTAATGTGTATCCTGTCACATTTGCTGTACAAAAACTATGAGGCGCCGTGTAGGATTTAAATCAAACTTTGCTTATCAACACATACATAAAACACGTGCATATACGCCTATAAATTGTTCGCATATACACTTATACTATTGGATGTTCAAAACAACATATATGAAACTTATAAAGCGACATACAACTGAGGAGGAATTCAGTGCTTAGAAAATGTAGTGCTAGAGTAAGACGAGGGAATGTTTTTTTTTTTTTTTTAACGAGAAAGAGATGGTGTTTATACAGGTGGTTTGTCAAACCACTTATCTGTGTGAAGCACACCTAATGCTATGAATACTGTAAAGCACACTTAATATTATTTAATGTACTGTGATTTAATGTACTTTCATTAAAGTTATTGTATACTGTAATCAATTGATGGATCATCATTGGTGCTTATCCTGTTACAATTTATGTTCACTGACGCATGTTTGACTATTATAAGATCATTTATTTCAGAAGAGATGTCATTAGAGACTTAAATGTGTCCTATGAGCACTGCTTAATGTTGCAGATCACTCCGCTCTTGGGTCGTAGAGTTCCGGTGTCTTTAATGTCGAAAGACTGTCCAGGCACCAGACTGAACTCAAATCTCTGGAGCAGTTTGGCAAGCACAAGTTTTGCCTCCATCTAAATGTAGAAACATGACAGAGATGATCATGATCACAGCAAATAGAAAATCAAAATATCCATCAAACAGTGAAAAGGAAATCCTAAAAAGGTACAAATGTTTGTGTGTGTGCTGGTTTTAGTGGTTTCACAAATTTGTATAATGACATGCATTTACAATGTTGCTCTTACAATGTTAAAGTGGTGTGTGAGAGGACATGCTTTGAGTCCCCATAATTCAAAATTGTAAAAAAACAAAAACAAAAAAAAAAAAAACATACTTAAAGGGGTATTGTCACATTCAAGATTTGCCACAGGTTTCCTATGAGGGTTGGGGTTAGGGGTAGGGTAAGGCCATATACAACCCCAAATCAGAAAAAGTTGGGACAGTATGGAAAAGGCAAATAATAAAAGATGAGGTGATTTCTAAATTTACTTTGACTTGTATTTCATTGCAGACAACACACCAAACATTAATGTGTTCCTCATGATTTTATTATTATTATTTTTCAAAATAAACTATAATAACTAAATGCATTTTGGTTCTTGCAACACATTTAAAAAAAATTTCAGTAAAGCATTTACCACTTTGTAATGTTACCGTTTTTTTCACAACACTTAAAAGATGTTTAAGGAGTGAAGACCCCAAATCATGAAGTGTTTCAGGTGTAATGTTGTCCCATTTTTCGGTAACACTTTATTTTGATGGTCCATTTGAGTATTAGTAGACTGTCTGCTTAATATCTGTTGATATTGCTGCTAAACAGACATTTAACTGACTATAAGAAACTTTGCAAGTACATGTCAACTTACACTAACCCCAACCTCAACCTAACAGTCTTCTAATAATCTAATGAGAATTAGTTGCAATGTAACTTAAATTCCACAAACGGACCATCAAAATAAAGTGACCAATTTTTCCTGCAAACAAGTTCTAAGGTGAGCAACAGTACAGGGTCTTCGTTGTGGAATTTTGCGCTTCAAAATGCGATACACATTCTCTATTGGAGACAGGTTGGTACTGCAGCAGCAACCGGTGTCCTCTTTCTCCGCAGCTAGGACTTTGTAATGTGTGCAGAATGTGGTTGTGCATTGTTTTGTTGAAATATCCATGGGCGTCCCTGGAAAAGAAGGCAGCATATATTGGTGCCCCAAAACCTTGTTTTTTTTGTACTTTTTAGCATTAATGGTGCCATCACAGAAATCCAAGTTACCTTTACGAAGGGCACTGACACAAGCCCTTACCATGACAGATCCTGGCTTTTGGACTTGTTGCTGGAAACAGTCTGGGTGATGTTGTCTTGTTTTAAATAAATAATATGCCAAACTTATTTGAGTTTTTCCTTAAAACAAACAAAACAGTCTGTCAATGGGGTAAGCAAAATAATCTAATGTCAAAAGGAAAAGCAAGAATATTTTGTTTACCCCATTGGCAGATTATTTTGCTTGTTTTAAGGAAAAACTCACTTGATATTGGCATATTATTTCTGAAAACAAGACTACATGTTTTGCTTGCCTAGAAAATGCTTCTTGATATAAGAATTTTTAGATATTTGGACTAGAAACAAGACAAAAAAATCTAAGTAAGAAAAGCATTTTTTGCAGTGACTGGCATTTGTGGATGTAACTACGTATTGTGATATTTAACAAAGGTTTGCCATAGTTGTCTTGAGCCCATGTGGTGATATCGCTTATAGATGAATGACGAAGCAGTGCCACCTGAGAGATTGGAGATCACTGTTGTTCAGCTTAGACTTTCTCCCTTGTCCTTTACACACTGAAATTTCTCCAGATTCCTTGAATCTTTTAATGATGTTATGCACTGTTGAAGGTGAAATATCTAAACGTCTTCCTGTCTTTCTTTAAGGATCATTGTTTTTAAACATTTCAATAATTTTCTCATGTGTTTGTTGGCAATCTGGCAACCCTCTGTCTGTTTTTGACTCTTCTAAAGCATAAAAATATCATAATATGTGTGCAGCTATTTAAGAAACATCCCATGTGAACATACTTGTTTAACTGAAAAACAATGCTGAAGTCAGATATTCTGCTTTGAAAATGTTTTTTCCATGCAGAAACGCTGTCCTTGTTTAGGTAAATTTAACCTGCACAATGCCAGTTTAGCGAATTATAATTCAGCACCCCGCGTTGCCTTGTTGGAAAACAGCGTATTTCATTCATTCATTCAGAAAGACTCTGAAAGCATGCGTCTATGAGCAAAATGCGACAGTATCAGTGGACAGTATCAGAAGTCAAAATGAGACAGATTCAGTTCCACATAGGGTTATTAATTAGCAAATTATATAAATATTAGGAGCGAAAACATTAGGTGAGCAGGTTACATTGTAACTGCGTGTCCTAACAACATGCTTTGTGACGAGATACGCAGTGATGAGCAATTTGTCTGTTTGCACCAGAAGAAACACGACAGAAATTTAAATACAGCCCACAAAAGTCCACAAAATGTGCACTCACTCACAAAACAGTAAGGTTAAGAATCTATTTAATACATGTTAACCCTCTTTAACATAATTGAATGTAGATGCTGAATCACTCATATGTGCTTAGTTCTAAAGTTCAATTTCAAACGGTTTATTGTATTTTCAAGATCTGACGTGAACTATATGCTGCTGCATTCAGTATATGGCAATAAATGGCATGTAAAATGGCATTCAAACTCGCTTTGTTAAAATTTAGCACTGAATAAAGCACACAAGGTTTACCTGAGGTGATCACTGTCATAGGTTTTACATGTTCAGCTGTGAGAAATAGAAGTCGTTTCTAATATATCAATTTGAGGTGTTGGTTAAAACCAAAACTCCTTTTAATATGGAAAATATTCCCTTTATCCCGTGCCGTTGCTTTTATTTAGAACACGGTTAAAATCACTCGCTCCTGTACTCAATCTGGCATCCCGCACTTGAATTTATTTTGTTCCAGGAGTGCAATACCTAGTTCAACCACTGGGTGTCAAACTTACATACTGCACCTTTAAAGGACTAGACCTTTTGGGTGCTTCTTTTGTACCAAATCATAATTACAATCACCTGCTGACATCACCTGTTTCAAATCACATCAATTGACTAATTTACCAGATTACTAGCCCCAAATTGCTCCTTTCCCAACAATTTTTTTAAATGTGTTGCAAGAACACATTTGCAATTGGAATGTGTTTATTTTGAAAATAAATAATAAAAACATCATGAGGAACACATAAAAATAATGTTTGTTGTATATTCTGCAATGAAATACAAGTCAAAGTAAATTTAGAAATCACTACTTTCTTTTTTAATTGCATTTCTTCCAACTTTTTTTGATTTGCAGTTGTAATAAGCAGGTTTAAAATACATTATGTCTATGGAGAGTCCTCATAAACCACCAAAACCAACGTGTAGGAGGGGTTGGGGTGTATGCGAGCTGCGAGCGTGTGTGTATGCATGTGTGTTTCATCACCTGTGAGAAGACCTGCCCAAGACAGGTTCGTGGACCAAGTGCAAACGGGAAGTAGCAGTAATAAGGCCTTTCAGATAAGAAAACAAATTGAAATCAGCGTTTTAATGCTAAGTTATAAAATGAAGTAGTGTTCATGTTATAAAATTCTGACACACTTGGTAAACTCAATTTCTTCTTTACAACTTTGTAAAAAAATGAATTTTTATAAAGCTCCAGCCTTTATCACTGTAACATCAAGTAGAAAACCTGCACTAATTCAGTCAAGCAGGTATCTTGTTATATTTCTGTTTAGTAATTACTACTTGGACTACTGTTTATATCATAAAGGGATAGATCCCCTGAAAATGTTAATTACCACATAATTCACTCATATAATCATCCACACTGTATATGACTTTCTTCTTTCAGATGGTAGTTTAGAGTTTTAGAGATAGTTTGGAGTTAATGTTAAAGCGGGTAAATAGTGAGTATATTGAAATCTTTGGGTGAGCTATCCCATTATTATGTTTAAATTTAATTAATAATTTCTGAACTAAAGATATAGAATAGAAAAAGAACTTATTTGCTGAATAATTACAGAAGATAAAATGAAACTGAGATTACAGTATGTGATAACCGACTTACTTTGGTGCATTCACATCAAACCTCTCTGGATCAAACTTCAACGGATCTTTGAAAAACTTGTCCAGTCTTTGGGAGACGTAAGAACTGAACTGTATGGAAAATGACAAATATGGCTCAAATGTTTATGTATTTTAAAAATAATGAAAGAAGTATTCTTTTGAGGTTATTATTGACAGATTTTTTTTTCTAACATTTAAATTTTTATTAATTTTGCTTAAAATGTTTTACAATAAATCTTTCTGCATTCAATAAGACAGAAGCTGATTTTGTTAGACTTTTTTTGGTTGAAGTTGTCATGTTGGTGATTCTCACCATAACAGAACAGCCTCCAGGGATTTTAATGCCATTAATGACCATGTCCTCATGAAGCCAGCGATTGGTTCCTGGAGCAGTGGGGTACAGACGCAGGGTTTCCTTCAACACCTAAATAACACAAAAGACTATTAAAAAGAAATGGATACAAAAACATTTGGGTGGTTTATTTCGGACTAATCCGAAGGTAAATGAATAAATGAATGACAAAAACATTTGTGTTTGTAGCATGTAAAAATCTCTATGAACCTACCTGAGACAAATAAGTCAATTTTCCAAGGTCTTCATTTGAAATGTCTCTTTTGGTCCCGAGGACTTCATTAACCTCTGCTTTAGCTCTAAAAATGAAAAGAATATTAAACTATAGTATTATAATAAAAGTCTGACAGAACAGGAACACTTTTCTAAAAAGTGTTTTACCGTTTATATATCTCTGGATTTCTCCCTAATGCCATGATTGCAAATGAGAGCTGATTGGCTGTTGTCTCTTGGCCTGCAGAAAAATAAAGCAATATTATCTGGCTGCAGACTTGCAAGCTGAGACCCATGCAATCAATAGAGCTAGTGACATCATTGTGAGGGGTAAGGTTAGGGGCGGAGTTTGGTGTATGCAATAAAAACACTGCATGCAGTCCGTTCACGTCCACAACAGTTTATGAACTAAAATCAAAGTGAGCAGTAACTCACCAGCAATAAAGAAAGTCACAAAATTGTCCAACATCTGCTCAAGATCATCTGTGTTATTAACATTTTCCACCTCTGCAACAAAACACGAAGAGTGTTAGGCTATCTGTTAAAATAACACTACCTGATATTGGATCATGGCATTTGTTGTGAAAATCCCCCAAAATAAATATAATTCAAAGACATTAAATACTGAACAGACATTTTGAAAAGTGACATCAGAAGTCTATTTCTATTTCATTGAACATTAGCCTATAAGTATAGTATCATTTAAATCTAGATTCACTCTAGTCTAACACAGAATAAAATCAAGCAGAGTGATCAAGATAAATAATAAAGAATAAGAAAATAAAGAAACATAATACAAATATACTTAAAGGGATAGTTCACTGATAAACTGAACTCACTATTCACATACCCTTAAGTGGTTCCAAACCTTGATGAGTTTATTCTGTTGTACACTAAAGAAGATATTTTGAAGAATATAAGAAACGGGTATAAGATTAACATCCATAGTACAAAAAACAAATACTGTTGAACTTAATAGTTACCGGCTTCCAAAATATCAAGTCAAACAGGCTTGGAGTAAAGTGGAGGGTGAGTAAATGTTGACAAAATGATCAGTTTTAAAACAGAAAGCTATCCCTTTAACCACTGAATTTCTCAGTCACTTGAGATCAACATACCTGCCGATTTGAGGATTTGTGTGAGAATGTCATTGGGGACGTCCTCTCCATTTTTCACTGCTGTCTTCCTGTTTTGTATCCATTTCTCTCCAGTTTTACGCAAGAGTTCAGTTGCATCTTTAATTTGCTGTATAAGCTTCCAATTTTTAGGAAAAAGCTGAAATCCCAAACAATATAAGTAAATAAAACAACAAACCATATATATAGCGTTAACCCTGCTACTTTACAGTGACATGTTTTGGATACATTTTCTTACCCTAAATAATGGGTCCCTGAGATCCACAGTCATGCCATTTAAACACAGCTCTACTGCATTCTGGAAGGGACTTTCTTTTTGAGTCAAGAAGTTTAAATCAACACCAAAAGCCACCTGTGAATGGAAGTATTACGACTGAGTACTGATAAACAACTGATTTGACACATCAGACTTCCCCTTGGATCAACGAGAAAGATGAAGAAACCTTGCAAATGACATCAAGTGTAACACAGTTGACGAGGTCATGCATGACGGCAGGTGTTTTGTTGTTGGCCATTTCCTCCAGCTTGTCCATCAGGCGTTCTGACATCTCGTCAAAAGTGCTTATCAAGCTTCGTAAGTATCTGATAAATAAGCAAGAATCAGTTGTATCATCAGTCATATCACTGTGGCTAGCAGGATGAGACCAAAAGTCTGGAGACCAGCATGAGTGCAGTGGATTTTAAAACTCACTATTAGTCTTTTTGAAATGTGTGCAGCACCTCTTTAATGCAAGCCCAGAGGGGGGAAATACATTGGCCACACGTATACAATGTCAGTATAGGGAACAAGGAGGTTCAATGTTAAAACTGTTACACACATTGTATTTTTTTATTTAGGGAATAGCACTATATAGGGATAGAGACAGGGTAAATATGATTTCCTAAGAGATTAATTAAGTCTTTTATGTCACATGAACTGTGCGCAGGTTTGATCTGCATCAGCCCAAAGAAGTAGCATAGCAGATCATATGAGCTCGGCCGGGCCCCAAAAAGTAACAAATCTATTTAAATTACACAGAATATAGTATTTTAAAGTGTAGAAACTGTGATTCAGACTATTATAGACTTGTATATTACTATTACAGACTGTGGCTGTCATGAGTCTGATGCACTTGAGCTAAACAGCTCTGAGTTGTGGTATAAACAATACATACTTCAAATAAAAAAATGCCCATTACAAGCACTTCATGGGATCTTTAAAGAGCCCCTATTACACATTGAAAAGGGTCATATTTCGGTTTTATGGGTCTCCAACAACATATTGATATGTATGCAAGGTCAAAAAACACGTTCATGGTCTTATAATATGCATTTATTTTAACCTAATTATCCCAGCGACTCCCATATGAATCGTTCAGCGATTCATTTGTTTCCAAACCCCTGCTTAGCGCAAAGCTAATCTGCGCTGATTGGACCGATGACAGCCTGTTGCGATTGGTCGACAGCATTCAGCGCGAGACAGTAAAATGCCCAGCATGGTTTATCAAGCCCCCAGGTCGCCAACATTGGTATAGGATCCGATCGCAGCGGACGCCCGAAACACACTTCAGAGTAAACTTACTAACACCACAGTAAACAGTACCCGGTTCTCAACAGTGTTATTCAGACACCTCAGCGCCAAAAGCAGTGCAGTTAAACACAAGCTTATTGCTTATGTTAAGTATGACACACATTCAGTTTTAATCCACACAGCAGCAAAAGCTGAACTATTCTGAACCTTGACTGCTGCACGTGTGCAGGATCAGCTAACGGTGGCCATAGCAACGACAAATGGCAGTGGAATGAGCTCACGAAAGCATTTAAATCTGTAAACAAAGCAGCACGCATCGCGTTTACAACGTTGCATTAGACGCGATATGAGAATATAAAGAGTTAACCTGATACAGTACATGCGGTTACTAGTAACAAAACATGTAGATCATTTCTATTTGCAATCATTGCTGTGGCACCTCGTCCGTGAACAGCTATGTTCTAAGTGCTTACCTGTACTCTGCTTTTTTTAAACGATCACATCCCCAGCCGGGAGGTTGTAGCGTCCTCTGTCCTCTGACAAGCTATCTCCGCGGGCTCCCGCTCTCCATTCGCAAGCCTTTTCCAGCGTTCAGAAGCCAGCCAGTGTACCTAATAATTTGTCCTTATTTTGCCTGCACCCCTGGTGTCGTCTGTCCATTACAAGATGGAGGCAGAAACTAAGCATGCAGATTTCTGAACGACTTCTTTCCCTCACACTTCCAATAATATCCAGGTAAACACAGTGTCTTCATGAGCGTCTTGCTGCTGTGTTAGTGGGCGGGGCCGCAGGTTTGAATTTTGCCAGGTCTGCGACTGCAACTATTATGTTTCACGAAGACGTCACGCCGAAACGGCTGAAGATTCGTTATGAAGACGATAAATTTAAACCGCTATGAGTCGACTCTTTTATAGATGAATCAATAGTTTTAAAAACTGTCCACTTTCAGATTTAAGCTATAGCTGGATATTTGACTTCACTAAGAGCTGTGTTACACACTACATGGAAGGTCATTTTTAAAAACCCATAATAGGGGCTCTTTAAATCGGAGGATCTCAGTGAAAGAGGAAAATGGAGCTCATTCATGAAATGTAAGGCTAGTGTGTCATGTAGGTGTCTCCCAGTAGTTTTCTAGCCACCATGTTTCTCAGCCTCATCCTGCATGCCACAATCACATTTCACAATTTTTTCTCTGTATTCGACTCACGAGCTGCTGAAGGCTGGATCCATGATGCGACGCTGTCTGTACCAGATGTCATGGTCCACAGCTGTAATTAGCCCATATCCCAAGAACCTGAAAAGAAGGATTTATATGATTTATACAAGTGAAATATTCACTGTCAAAGAAAATCCCATAAAACATGTAAAATGTCTAAATTAAGATGAAAATTTAACAGCTGAATATTGAACAGAGAGGATGACATTTATTTATGCATTGCACAATTTATTCTAGCAATTTTTTTAAACCATAAACTTTACATATAACAAGTAATAATAAATACAAAATGTAAAAAATATTGTCACAATATGGTATAACCCCTGCCACCCCTGGTATAATGGAACTAAACCAAAGGCTTTATCAAGGTCTAAACCTGCTTCATAAAGATCAATCTTCATTGTTGATTTCATACATTTTAAGTCACATTTAAGGTTTTAAAGCACTTAGACATAAACTAAATGCCACATAGGTAAAATATAAGTTTAATGTGGCCTCTAACATAGGCATGGGACGATAAATGTTTTCAAAGTATACTGCGGTTTGGAAAAGTCAAGGTTTTAAAACCATCAGCATTTTCTGCACTATCGTTCCTACGGTGTGTACTGTTTTTTATTTACTTTTTACATTTTTTTACTTTTTTTAGAACAACAGTAACTCCAGCAGAAAAGATATCTAAAGACGTTGTTTTAAATTGTTAAAAAAAATCTGTTTTTGAAATAAATGAAGACAGCAGAAGTCAATGATTCATTTGAATTTACTGTTCCAAAATATTTTAAAACTTTCTCAAAATAAAATATATTGTGTTCAAAAGGTTTTGTTTTTTATCCAGACATTCAAAAAGAATATATTTTAGAGCAGTAATCATAATACCACCAAACCACGAAACTGTGATATTTTTATCCAACGTTATCATACCGTCAGAATCTAATACTGGCCCATGCCTACTCTAACATGATGATGGTGGTGGTAATATTCCTGCAATTAATGTAGAGATGTAACTATTTTGGAAAAAAAAAATAAAAGTTTACCTTTTCCCAAACAAGTTAAAGAGGCGTCTGTAGACAAATGGATCTTTGGTATACTTAGGTGACATCATGATTGTCTACAAAAACAGATAATTATTATTATTATTTACAGCATCCCCACATGAAAGATAATTTTAGAAATTGGTTTTGAACCATACTATATTATAGTGTATTATATAAAAATAATAGTATTTAAACACTTGGCTGCTACAGGGTACTGTAGTAATAACTATAGTGAATTGAACTGTAATAAATACTATAGTATACTTTCGTTTTTACTACAGTAAAATGTGTTTTGATGTGCAATGTACTCTATGGACCCTTTTCACAAGACTAACATCAGAAGAATCTTAAATCATTTAAAGTTTTTCATATTTAGATTTTTTAAAAACGTATGCATATTTTTATGCATTATATAATCTCTGTAACAAATTACAAAAAAACGAATTGCCGCTAATGCGAGGCGTTTCTAATGCAGTTTGTGGGCAGGACAGTAAAACTTTTTTCTGAAAGTCTTGAAGTACTCTCCCATTCACTGCGCTCTAAGTTTACCCCACTATGACGACATCTGCTGAAAAACCCGGAAATGTGAAAAGGGTCACAAACGTGCGTATTGGGTTCTTTTTGGCTGCTGTATTACCAAAGTCACTACAGAATTACCACAACAGATTAATTCAAGTAATTTACTATATCTTCATATGGATTCTGGCTGAATTAACACACACACACACACACACACACACACACACACACACACACACACAACAAGATAAAATATTTACCTTCGTAGCCTCTGGGCAGTGAACCACTATTGCGATATAATGCAAACTGTTAATCCTGTAAACAGGGCCATATTTTTCTGCCCTTAAGAAGAATTTTGCAACAATTAATTTAAACAATAATACAATTTAACAATAAAAGTTACAGGTAGACTGAATATAACAGGCGCAAGTTCAAATCAACAAGGTAAAAATAAATAAAATATATATAAAATATGGGCTCATACAAAAATGTCATACCATTGAAGAAATAAGTCATGTATAAGGCTGTCGTCGGAATACATTGCTTTAGTAAGAGATGGTGAATGTCCAAACAGAAAACTGTAAGAATATTACTTTTCAAGTTATTTATTTGAGCCTTGCTCACTTCAACAAAACCAAACATCGTATTGCAATATATTTGTATCAAATACATTTATTAATAACAATTCTTCAAGTTTCTTACTTGTCTCTTGGAGGTCCAGGTATATGATCATATTTCTGATGAAGATAATGAATGTACAGACAATACGCAAGAAATGCAGTAAAAACAGCAGAGAGCAGGTAAAAAATTATATATAAGATCCATTCGGAGATCATGATGGCTTTGTACTGTAACTCAGTAAACGTCTGTACACTGCCTTCTAACTACTATCAAATGTCAAACTAATGTCATGTCCGGTGTTCCACCATATTCTGTGTGACCGTAGAGGGCGTGGTTATCACTCCGCGTTATCTATGGTTTATTAGGCTACCATGGTTTTTAAAACCACAGTACACACCAAAAAACATGGTTTCGCTATAGTAATATTGCAATATTAGAACTGCATTAAAATATAGTAATCGTAGCTGTACCACAGAACCAAAGCCGGATGTATTACAATTTATCAAAGGTTATCCAATTACGTCTACAACAACAACAAAACAGATTTCTATGATACAGATTTTATCAAAAAAAATATACATCTCTTTCGTAAGAGAACATAAACCGTATTTGTAAAAAGGTTTACAGGTGCCATTATGAATTGAATCATATTTTTACAAAAAAATACTGATGAAAAAGCACTGCAATGCCGTGATAAACATTTCAAATATATATATTTACATATAAACCAAGAACTAATTTATAGATAGAACAGAATAGAAAAAAAAAAAATATATATTTTTTTTTAAACTATGACTTTTTTGTCCTGTCACTTTATTCAATCATTCTAATTCACTACATCATTTGTCTGATACAGTCCAAACAAAACACAGAACTTTAGTGAACAAAAACTGAGGTTACTAACTGGTGTTAAATCCCACTACTTGGACCTAAATTATAGATGCTTGTCATAATGTGTTTAAAGTTATAGCATCCAAAGAGAGATAACTAAAAAAAATGAAAAATTAGGTCTTTCTCAATTTTTAGTCCAAAATGCGCCAATGCATCTCTTATTTGTCTTTAATGGATCTGCAAACCCTGTAAAGACACACAAACACACACGTCATGAAAAATCTTCTTCAGGTTGGACAACAGACTACTTTGATAACAGGCCTTATGTCACAGATTATATTATGATATTTATGACACCAATTTCAGTGCATCTGTTCTATGTATTTAAATAAATTCCCATAGCACATTGAAGTCACTAAACAAGGCTATGACAAATGAATCAATATCTTTTTTAATTGTTATGATGATAAAACATAATGCTTAAATATTTGACAAATTTATTTGTGGTGGCTACAAATTGTTCTTTTATATATTTGTGTGTTTATTATCAGAAGGAGTCTATGACACCAAATATCTTTAATAACAGTCAAACGTTTATGGTGCTTTTATTTTCTGAACATTCTTTTCTTTTTGCATGAAATAATTTTGTACAATACAGAACAATAAGTATGAGTATTTCTTCCATGACAATCTACTAAATTAAATAGGGTTGACTTACACTCTCTTGAAAAGGTTTCTTTCATTCTTGAGTTTGTTGAGAGCAGTAGGACATTTTTTTCAAAGTTCATTCTAAATTCAACAACAACAACAACAACAACAACAACAATGTATTAACAAAAAGGGGCCAAAATTAACAAAGCTGTACAAATTCAACAATAAAAAAATAAATGCAAGAAATATACCAAAAATGGCATCTGATGTATTCCTTTTTGTCCTGTAAAGGAATGTGTTGACAACTCACGAGTAAAGATAACCCTAAGCAGATCACAGACAAGCTTTGTTGGATATTGATGATTGCATCTTATAAGTTTAACTTTGTTTATTTTAACACCATCAGCAATGTCCACCTAAAACATAAAAAATACAACCAAATTCAACCAGTAAACACACTTTAATTAAAAGAAACAATGTGTACTAACCTGAAAAGATGCAACAAAATTATAGTGAGAAAGAAAGAAAAATCATGTGGTTTCTAATATTTATGTCTCATTCTCATGGCTCAGATAAAAATGGAAATCAATTGATTTGCAATGTGAGAACTTAAAGTCCACTATGGGTTTAAATACACTACAAATGGCTGTGCACTATTTAAGGGTATATGAGGTAGGCTTAGGTAGATATAAAATATTGCTGCAGAAATAGAGACTCATCAGACCAGGAAACGTTTTTCCCATCTTCTATTGTCCAATTTTTGTGAGCCTGTGTGAACTGTGCCCTCAGTTTGCTGTTCTTAGCTGACAGGAGTGGCATCCAATGTGGTCTTCTGCTGCTGTAGCCCATCCGCCTCAAGGTTTGACATGTTGTGTGTTCAGAGATGCTCTTCTGCATACCTCGGTTGTAACGAGTGGTTATTTGAGTTACCGTTGCCTTTCTCTCAGCTCAAACCAGTCTGGCCATTCTCCTCTGACCACTGGCATCAACAAGGCATTTGCGCCCACAGAACTGCCGCTCACTGGATATTTAAACATTTTCAAACAATTCTCTGTAAACTCTAGAGATGGTTGTGCATGAAAATCCCAGTAGATCAGCGGTTTCTGAAACACTCAGACCAGCCCATCTAGCACCAAAAACCATGTCACTTAAATCACCTTTCTTCCCGATTCTGATACTCTGTTTGAGCTGCAGTAGATCGTCTTGACCATCATCTTAATCGTCTTGTGTTGCTACCATGTGATTGGCTGATTAGAAATTGTGTTATCGAGCAGTTGGACAGGTGTACCTAATAAAGTGGCCAGTAAGTGTTTGTTCATTTGAATAGTTAATTAATCATTTACTTGTTCTGAATGATCTTAAAAACCACCAACTAAGCAATACATAATATAGTAATTGCTGGTTTAAGATGGATTAAACTGGTTCTTTGCAGGTCATAAACTTGTTTAAGTAAAATCTTTGCTGGTCATGTGTTGGCCATAAACTGGTCCAAACTCATTGCTATGGTCCAAAACATACCTAACCAATATATATATATATATATATATATATATATATATATATATATAGATTCAACTGTATGATTTGACTTCATATCCAACATGTCTCACTTGATGTTTCTGGACTGTTTCCAAATCCTCTTACTGAATGTGCTTGTTAGCATGCTGTATTCACAAAGACCAGAGCTGGAGGGCTAATTCACATCTGTATAATTTATAAACACACATTAATTCACTGCTTCTTAATAATAATAATAATAAAGATTAAATAAAGAAAAAAATTAGAAATATGACATTTAGTCACAGATTAGCCATGCTGCATCATAAAAAGCTAATAAAACAAGTACAATATAGATGACAAATACCTGAGCACACCTCCAGGAGTCTAATGGAGTCTATGCCATAACAGGTCAAGGCTGTTTTGGAAGCGTAAGTGGGACCAGCACAATATTAGGGAGGTGGTTGTAATGTTATGCCTAATTTGTGTAAATTATCCACGGGGACGTTTCAGTTGAAACTTCATAGACAAATTCTGAGCCTTAAATAACAAATAGTAATAAAAGGGTCATGATAGTGGGAAGCTGATATATTTTGTTCTGTATAGATATCTTCACCGAATGTAAACAGGTTTGGAAACTAAGAGCATTTAAACACAACTTCTGCATACTAATTTATTACTAAAGTTATTAGATTATTGAAGGTAAATGTCATATTATGTAAGTACACACTACTTACATAGAGGATACATACTATTAGTTTAACTGTATCATAAGAAATATAGCCTGGAATCAGTAAGTATACCACTTAAGCTGTCCAAATGATGAACTAGACGTCTGTTGTCTTCCTCCAACTTCTTTACCTTTTCTGCTAAAGCAGGGCATCGTGTGCATTTCTATGCAGATGTACTTCAAACAAATATAATATGGTTGTACAGACTGTTGCAATGATTATTGACATTGTAGCTAAGCTTGAGGATTTTTAAAGGAGTTTAAATAAACATTGAATTAAACAGTATTATAACCATAGTGCATAACTTTTTCTTTTTTATTATACTTTCCAGAGGCTGTTCATCTGAGGAAGACAAACGCAGAGGTTTCCTCTTCCTTTTTCCATCAACACATTCAGCTTCACTGTAATACCCCTGTATTTGCTGCTCTCAAAGATTGATCAGACTGCTCATCATCTGTTAGAAACATACGTTGTGAACAAACAAACATGCACCTATAGGAACAACAGTTGGTCCCACTTTATATTTAGTGTCACTTATACCTGTGAACTTGCATGGTATCTAGATGTGTAAGTATGTACTGTAGTATGTAACAGTGTACGTACACACTTGTACAAAGTATTTACTTGTGTAGTTCAACAAAGTATCTTTGACCCTTGTGAATTGTATCCAAGCTTTTGAAAAAAAGAGTTGAGTTTTGCAAAAATATGCAATTTTGGCAATGGTTGTGAATTTGGTATCTAGAGTTTTGAACATTGACACCAGGGTTTTGAAATGTGTGGCAAAACGATTGAAAAAACTGTAACCAAATAAGTTTGGGAGCATACAGTATATTTTATATATTTTTCATAGATGTTTTTGTAGTATTTTTTGCATATTTGTGGTAGCATAAGAAATATGAAATGTACAATAGAGTAATTGAACAAGCAAGATAGTACTTTACATGTAATGTATACATACACATACTGTATAAATGTACGGTATAAAAAATTATATTTTTCATACTGACTCCTCTCAACAAATATCAAATATTAATTTTTATGGTTGACCGTCATGGTGAAAAAAACGACAAACTACTTACACAATAACTAGGTTTAAGCATGAATTAAATGTTTTGGTGGATTAACTACATTTTTTGAAGTTTTGAAGTTCCAGCAAAACTATTTTGAGATTTGCACTTACAGTTTAGAGAATGTTAAGACTGTTTTAAAAAAAATGTGCCAAAGCAACTGAGAAAAACTATGGACAAGCTGCATAAACCAGTATAAAGGAAATGACTTCAATCAAAAGATTGAGGTATTCGGGAAAATTATTAACTTACCTGATATTTTAAGCATTTTTGCCGGGTGAAGCTGGCCGTCCATGTCTGGCCATCTTACCATTGACACTTTATCTTCGTTTTTTCAGTCTTCTGGATTAAATTTTTCGACAGACACCCCACAGCCACTCAAATTGAGACGTTTGAAGTCCTCGATAGCAAACGATGACCCTCCTAAAAAAGTAATAAACGCAAAGTTTCAACATGGTCACTTCAAACAAACTGAATAGAAATCTGATGACACTGCTATGACCACGTAACGCCTGTTGACGCAACAATTTATATTTAGCATTTTTCGGATGACGTGCAGGCTTGTGAGTTGCAGTGGAAAACATAAAATGTAGCTTTTAAATATTTTACTCCCCCCCTTTTTTTTTTTTTTTCTCACACCAAAAAAAAAACAACAAAAAAAAAAAAAACACAGGAGGTAGTTTTTTAATACAGACGTAAAGAGGGCTATGACAAAGGCAAGTAGATGTAAAATCATTTCAGAAGTTATAACGTACATGTACATATACTTTATTTGTGTCTAATCTTTTAAAATACATTTATTTAGAAAGTTTAAACAAGAAATCCAATGTAGTGAAATGTCCAAATGTCCAATGGAATTGAGTACAACTGGAATGAAACTTGAATATGTGGAATGAAACTTGAATTTGTAACTTGATTAAGGAATGAATGTCTAAAAATGTATAAAGTCTGAATGAAAGTCTATATGAAATGATTTTCTAGCGCTATCTTGTGTTACTCATTTTTATTAGGGGTACGGATCACAACTCACGGTTCGGAATGCACGTGACCTGCGGATTAATAATTTATTTTGAACTTGTCAGTTAATCCAACATTTATAACCATTGCAGAGAGATCGCCTCTCATTTAAATCGCGTGCATGAAAGCATTTTGGCTTCCCAGTAAGACATAATGATGACGGGAAAAGTTGTGGTGGGACCTACCTAAATGCTTTCAGGCTTTAATTTAATGTGTTTTCGGTCACTGCTTGTTTAGCCTGCATTAATGCATTCAGTGTAAAGCTGCACATAAAAGATTGTGATCTCAGTTCAAACCTGTGCAACATGAACGATAAATGATAATGATTTGCAGATGTTTATTAATCCTTCAAAGTGCTGCATTTAAATCTGCATCGAGAGAGATTCAGTTTTTACACTTTTTCAGTGAGTTACAAACAATTAAATAACACATAAGTGCTGGGAGAACAGTTTATAGTTCAGATATAAAGACTGATGTTTATGGTGAAGATTAAAATCACCGTTTAATGAAACATGGCACTGGTGAAGTTTTGATGCTGGTAAAATTGTGTAACCAACAGATGGCGACAAACAACCATCAACATTTCACTTACAATGAGCCTCACTGAATAGGTTTTCAAAAATAATACACCTACTGTCAGGGTTCTGCCACTTGGGTCTTGTAAATTCTTGTTTTGGTGGCAGAGTCCGGACACTAGCTCTGTCTTGTCATGCCCTGTTGTGCTCGGCTCGAGTTTTCTCGGGTTGGGCACTTGTGTTCTGTCATTGTGTGCGTTTCTGTGTGCGCGCCTTCATGAGTGCGTGCAGACAGTGCGCGCTCCCGTTTGATGCGGATGCGCGTGGTCTGCATGTGGATGCGCATGTCTGCATGTTGGTGTTGTGTTTAGCACGTGGTGCGTGTTTAAATGCACCGCGTGCTTGTGTTGTTATGAACACGCAGTTAATGAGTTCTCTCATTGGCTGCGTGTTCTAGTTTTATGTGAGCACATGGTTTGTTTCGTTGTGTCATGTGCTCTCCCGTCTATTGTCTAGCCCTACCCTCCTTGTTAACCTATTATTAGTTTATCATGTTCACCTGTTTGTGTTAATTTACTTCTGCTTAAAATCTCCTCATGTCTGCTGTCCTGTGCCAGTTCGTCATCGATTATCCTTGTCCTGTCATGTCGTGTGTAGCCTTGTCCTGTCCTGATCCCTGCCAGCCTGCCTGCCCTGTGAAGTTTATTTGTGTGTTTTGTTAAGTTTTTCCCCCTCTGGGTAGTTTATTTTGCTGTTTGTTTTATTTATTATTAATAAACACCCATTATTTCCCTGCATTTGAGTCCTCGCTCCTTTTCCCAACCCCGCATCCCTGACACCTACAGTATAATAAAACATGAAGTTTATTGTGTGAATTGTTGATTTATTAATTTAAGATAAATATGATCTGTTGTACAAGATGTTAGATTTCTATATTTAGCATTATCAGCAACAGTAGCAAAGATCTGTTTCATATTGAATACTTTTCTTTTTTCAGCTGGTTCTTTCTTGGTCTTTATTTTTATTAACATTACAGGTTCTAAGTTCTGTTTGTTAAAAGCAATGCTTTTTTTGTAGTAATATTTTTATATAAATGGAAAGCAAATGACATTTGTCTCCTCACTTTTTTTGCTGATCTGAAGGATGGTCCGATCAGTGACTAAAAAATCGAATGTGATCCAAACTGCAGATTTGTGATCCGTTGCACCACTAATTTTCATAGTTTGAAAAATAAGCAAAATAATGTGCAAAATAAGTTTTTTAGCAATCATAAAATGAGGCTTTGTGTGATTTAGTCTCTAAATAACAGGGTTGGGTTGAAATGTATTTTAAAATAAAATACCAAATACCTCATTTTTAAATGTTTAAAAATAAACTACAAAATACAGCAGCCACAATAAGTATCAAAATAAAAATCCTATGTTTTGTATTTTGAAAATACTACAAAATACTTTTACAAGGGAACTTCCATCTATAGGCCTATTCGACCAGTCCCTTCACTAATAAACTGACTAGTAAAAACTTTGACAGCACAAGCTGTTCTCTGAGCAAGTTTGTCAGCTTCTCTGCCACCTTAAGAGGGTCGCACACCAGAAGCACCGTTCATCGTTGCGTCGCACCACGCAGCGCCATGCATTTTAGAATTTTAAACATCGGTTTCTATTAGGGTACACACCGGTGCAGCAAGTCGGCAGCTGTTTATGTTTCTGCCGTGCCACAGAGCGCCATCTGAATACTTTCATTTAAACTTAACATGCGAACGTGCGTGTCTGGTGTGCGATACTTTCAACTGTCATCTGCGCGCCGTGTTGCGGAGCTGAGTGGCGCATAACCTCTATCACTTAACTCACCTCTATTGCTCTACATGAGTAGGTGTTTATAAAAAAATTTACTATAATATAACTATAATTAAACTATTTCACTATACTGCCATTATTTATATGATTGTAGACTTGCTTCCAAATATACCCGTCATTTGTCTGTTATTTTATTTATATGCGATGCATAATTTCCAGCCATACTCCAAGCACTGACCACCTTCTTCAATATTAACCAATTTTTTGTTCTGATCTTAAGCCTAGGAAAAAACTGAGAAAGCACCAATCAGAGGCTGCATATTTATGATGTCATCATGTAAACTTCTTACAAAGTATTTTACAGTATTTTGAAACTACAAAAATACAAGACACTAAAGTAGTTTGATACAAAATATTAATCTACTTTCATTCACCCTATCAAATACAAATTATTTTGTATTTAAAATACGTATTTGAAATAGATATCATAAATACTGCCCATCCCTGCTAAATAAAATTTGTCTCTCAAGTCTGATTGTTGTGTCTCATGCCTTGTTAAAGTCTAAAAAAATGCCAACGTGTGGGAGAAGCACTTTTGGGCTAATATAACATATTCGAATCTTCTCTGAGACCAGAAGATTTTTGCCCTCACAGACTATTTGTATTTAGTAACCTAATATGACCTTTATATTTAATTAAATTTGGACAGCACACAGTACACTTTAAAATCACGAAATTACTTCCACTTTCGATTTTGCAATTGTGCAGCAGTAACCATTTTAGAAACTTGTGTTTGCTATGATATATTTACATCGGTCTCAGATGAGCATTATTTTTAGTTGTTTGTGGATGAACTGGGTGTGATTTTGTTTTGCCCTATACTCAATCATATCAGTAGCATATCAGTATAAAGCTGTCTGTTCTTGTATACCTTAATAATCTAACAGCAGCATAAACATTAGCCATGGGGGCTTAAAATTGCTGCTACTAAATTTAGTGCAGACTCGCTCATTGAGCAAACCATGTATAAAAAATAATGCAAGATGGCACTGATGACATCAGACATTCATTCCATATATTCAGAATTTCATTATTTAGACTTTCATTCCATATATTCAGTTTCATTCTATATATTCATGTTTCATTCCATATATTCAAGATTCATTCCATATATTCAGACTTTTATTCTATATATTCAAGATTCATTCCA
>CAIGQZ010033183.1:1302051-1321943 GCA_903798205.1 Danio tinwini
TGTGTGTGTGTGTGTGTGTGTGTGTGTGTGTGTGTGTGTGTGTGTGTTTCATCACCTGTGAGAAGACCTGCCCAAGACAGACTCGTGGACCAAGTGTAAATGGGTAGTAGCAGTAATAAGGCCTTTCGGATAAGAAAACAATTTGAAATCAGTGTTTTCATAAAATAGTGTTCATGTCATAAAAATTTGACACACTTGTTAAACACAAAAGTTCTCAAAAACTCAAACTTTATAAAATATGATTTAATGAAAAAGCTATGCTTTTTTCGTGCAGTTTTTGTTTCCGTAAATCCACCAGGGGCTGCTGTGTATGCTTTTTGAGATCACAAATTTTTCTCACAAGTGCCATTCGCACTTGTTGTTCTCGCGTAACTCCAACAGAGGCCGCTGTCGACTGACTGTTTTACTGACTGACTGACTGATCGACTGACCCACCCTCCTCCTTCCCTAAACCCAACCAATTGTATTGATTGACTCGCCCACCCGCTTCCCTAAACCTAACCAACAATTTTCAAAACCAATCCAGAAAAAGAAAAGCCCTCGCCTGATTTTTACCACATTTTCAGATTTTACCACATTCTCACTCTGTTATTTACTTGTTTATGTTTTGGCTTGTTGCTTTTGTCTTATCTGGAACAATTCTTTAGAATCAGAATCAGAATCAGTTTTATTGCCAAGTGTGCTTCACACACACAAGGAATTTGTTTTGGCAACAGAAGCTTTCAGTGTACATAAAGTGACGAGTGACAACACAAAATTAAATACAAGAAAAGAAAAGGCAATAAACATTAAACAGAGATGCAGTCAGTCAAAAAGATCTGGATGTTGAATGTATGTACAGATATGTTGTAAATATACAGGTTATAAGGTGCTGTGTACAAGTGCGTATGAGAAAGTATTGCATGTTTATTGCACAGTAGGGGAATATTTAACTGTTCATGAGGTAGATGGCCTGAGGAAAGAAACTTTTCCTGTGTCTATCTGTTTTTGTGCTTGGTGCTCTGTAGCGCCGACCAGACGGTAACAGTTCGAACAGGTAGTGTGCTGGGTGTGAGGCGTCCAGAGTGATTTTACGAGCCCTTTTACTCACTCTGGAAGAGTACAGTTCTTGAAGTGTGGGAAGGGTAGTGCCAGTGATTCGTTCAGCAGTCCGGACTATTCGCTGTAGTCTACGGAGGTCGGTTTTGGCAGCTGAGCTGAACCAGATGGTGATTGAAGTGCAGAGGATGGATTGGATGACAGCTGAGTAGAACTGTACGAGCAGCTCCTGTGGCAGGTTGAACTTTCTCAGCTGACGAAGGAAGTACAGTCTCTGCTGGGCTTTCTTTACAATGGAGTCTATGTGAATGTCCCACTTCAGATCCTGAGAGATGGTGGTGCCCAGGAACCTGAATGACTCTACTGCAGCCACAGTGCTGTTCATGATGGTGAGTGGGGGGAGTGCAGGGGGGTTTCTCCTAAAGTCCACTATCATCTCCACTGTTTTGAGCGTGTTCAGCTCCAGGTTGTTGTATCTGCACCATAAAGCCAGCCGCTCCACCTCCTGTCTGTATGCAGACTCGTCACCGTTCCGGATGAGGCCGATAACAGTAGTGTCATCCGCAAACTTCAAGAGCTTAATGGAGGGGTCTTTTGCAGTGCAGTCGTTTGTGTACAGGGAGAAGAGCAGTGGGGAGAGAACACATCCCTGGGGGGCACCAGTGCTAATGGTGCGGCTGTCGGATGTGATTTTGCCCATTCTGACTAGCTGTTGTCTATCTGTCAGAAAGCTGGTGATCCATTGACAGACAGAGCTAGGGACAGACAGCTGGGTCAGTTTGTTCTCGAGCAGTGATGGGACGATGGTGTTAAAGGCAGAACTGAAGTCCACAAACAGTATCCTTGCGTAGTTCCCTGGTTTGTCCAGATGTTTTAGGATATACTGCCCATGTTGACTGCATCATCCACAGACCGGTTTGCTCTATAGGCAAACTGCAGGGGGTCCAGCAAAGGTCCAGTGATGTCCTTCAGATAAGCTAGCACCAGTCTTTCGAATGACTTCATGGCCACAGATGTTAAGGCAACAGGTCTGTAGTCATTGAGTCCTGTGATCTTTGGTTTCTTTGGTATTGGGATGATGGTGGAGCATTTGAAGCAGGATGGAACTTTGCGCTGTTCCAGTGATCTGTTGAAGATCTGTGTGAAAATGGGAGCCAGTTGGTCCGCACAAGTTTTCAGACAGGCTGGTGAAACACCATCTGGACCTGGTGCTTTTCTTCTCCTCTGTTTACTGAAGATCTGACGCACATTATCTTCACTGATCTGAAGTGCCGGGGTGGAGAAGGAGATGGCTGGAGGTGTTGATGGCTGTTTACTGAGGATCTGATGCTCATTATCCTCACTGATCTGAAGTGCAGGGGGTGAGAGGGAGATGGCTGGAGGTGTTGATGGCTGTGTAGGGAGATGATCCGGGTGGGTGTGAGGTGTCTGGTCAGAGGTGTCAAATCTACAATAGAAGATATTCAGCTCGTTTGCAAGATGTTTGTTGCTGTCGATACTGGGGGATGGCGTTTTATAATTTGTGATGTCTTTCAGGCCTTTCCATACTGATGCAGGGTCGTTGGCAGAAAACTGGTTTTGCAGCTTTTTGGCATAGCTTTTCTTGGCCACACCAATCTCCTTTGTCAGTGTGTTCCTGGCCTGATTGTATAAAATCCTGTCCCCGCTCCTGTAGGCATCCTCTTTTTCATGACGAACTGGACTTGAACTAGACTTGAACCCCATTATCGTGGTCAACTCCTCTCTGTGTCTCAAGTCCGCCAACGTACATGGTGAGCTACAAACCGGTAAAAGCGAGAAAGCTGTCCATACGGAGGTAAGCGATCAGCTAGTAAATCGCGAGAAGCAACAGCGTTATAATGCCCCCTAGCGTTCATTTGAAAAATGAAATGCAGCCATACTTACTTCTGGCTACATAATTCGTGATCTCCAGAAACGTAGATTGCACTACGTTTTCAGAATGAGCCTATGTTAATTTCTGTTGAATAATTTTTAGATTTGACTATTGTTAATGTCATAAATGACATTTTAAATGTTAATTAAATTATTAATTATTAATAATTAATTTAACTATTAAATGAACACAGAGTAGTTTTAACTTTTATTCTGGCTATTCTATGCTGTAAAACTATATTGGTTAGTGACCCTTTTTCACTAATAAGCCGGCAGGGTGGTAACACATGTCTGATTAAGCAGATTGATGTGTTTTGAAACCAAAATAGCAATTTTTTTAAATTTAATCTGAAATCAATGACTTCGGATGGCTGCCAAATATGCGTTTTTGACAACTTCTTGGCCAAAGACAGTGATGATGACGTACTCCAGTTCAAACCAATACAGCTGTGCAAAAAAACTCAATCTCTTTACAGGGAAATTGTCTGACATTTTAAATTCTCGTTTTACAATTTCAATTAGTTACCAGCCTTAAGCTATCCTTCTTCTTATGTCATTTGTCATATGTCAAACCAAGAGAGCATCCACGAAAATGATGAGAGCTCGCATTTGTTCACCCTCCACTTATTCTAAACATATCTGTGTTTCTTTCTTCTGTTAAACACAAAAGAAGATACTTTAAAGGATGTTGTAAACTGGTAGCTATTGACATCTTTTTTTTTTTTTTTTACTGTGTCACCCATTAAAAATTCTTTGAATTATATTTGGTTTGTGTCCAACAGAAGAAAGTAACTCAGAGGTTTGGAGTCACTTGAGGATTAGTAAATAGTAAGTAAATTGAAATCTTTGGGTGAGCTATCCCATTAATAATGTTTACAGTTAAATAGTTTCAGAACTAAACATACAGGATATTAAAAAAACTGTTATTTGCTCAATAACTAGAGAGGGCAAATGCAATTGAGACTACAGTAAGTGATAATGACTTACTTTGGGGCATTCTCATCAAACCTCTCTGGATCAAACTTCAACGGATCTTTGAAAAACTTGTCCAGTCTTTGGGAGACATAGGAATTGAACTGTAAAAAACAAATATGGCTCAAATGTATTAAAAAAATATTTAATGTTATTTTTTGATGCCATTGTTGTCAGAATCTTTTATTTCCCTTTAAAAAACAAAAACAAAAAACTTTGTATTCAAGAAGACAGGAGCGGTTTTTGATTGACTTTTTTTGTTTGAAGTTGTCATGTTGGTGATGCTCACAATAACAGAACAGCCTCCAGGGATTTTAATGCCATTAATGACCATGTCCTCATGAAGCCAGCGATTGGTTCCCGGTGCAGTGGGGTACAGACGCAGTGATTCCTTCAACACCTGAATAATACAAAAGACCATGAGAACAAAAATATTTGTGCTTGTAGCTTGTAAAACCAACCTGAGACAAATAAGTAAATTTTCCAAGGTCTTCGTTTGAAATGTCTCTTTTGGTCCCGAGGATTTCATCCACCTCTGCTTTAGCTCTGGAAATGAAAAGAATATTGAACTATAGCATTAAAATAAAAGTCTGACAGAACAGGAACACATTTTAAAAAAGTGTTTTACCGTTTATATATCTCTGGATTTCTCCCTAATTCCATGATTGCAAATGAGAGTTGATTGGCTGTTGTCTCTTGGCCTGCAGTAGAATAAAGAGCTGTTCATGTCCACAACAGTTTATGAACAAAAAGCAAAAGTGACAGGTAACTCACCAGCAATAAAGAAAGTCACAAAATTGTCCATCATCTGCTCTAGATCTTTTGTGCTATTAACATTTTCCTCCTCTGCAACAAAAAATGGAAAGTGTTAGGCTACCTCAGTGGTTCTCAATTCCGGTCCTCTATATATTTTATTAGCTGCGAATGGTTAACGGTTTCCAACATTTTACAAAGGCCCAATCCCAATTCTATTTTTTTTAAACCCCTACCCCTTCCCCTTGGCCCTTATAACCGAGGGTTAAGGGGAAGGGCTTCAAAACTTACCCCTAAGAATTAGGACAGCACTTCAATACATGCACACGTCATCATATGTCATTGCGATCTCTTGCTTCATATGAGATCAGACGATCGCGACTGCTGTAGTTATTCCAGTTGTGTTATTTTTTGGTATTTATCTTCAGGAAAACACTGAAGGGATATATTATGTTATCATAATGATATAATGTGGCAATAAGATCGTAACTGTACTGTGTATTTACTCAGTGGCCGTATTCATCTATGTATCACACGAAACATTAACATTATAGCAGACACTGTAAAAAGCTCATTTTCAGCCACTAGACTGCTCTGACAGGGTATGCAAGTGTCATCGAGTGTCAGAATGTTTTGGGACTGCTGTACAGGAGTTATGATTATGGATTATAGATCGCGAAAAAAAAAAGCATGATAAAACATGAACCTGGTTATGAATATATTAAAACATGTGTTTGTTTGTCGTAAAAATTCATAATAATGACAAAAATACAAATTTGTGGATGTCCTTACTTCCGGTTGCAGTGAAACTGCCGCTGTAGCAGGTGTATTCTGGGAAATTGTTTTACCCCTTCTTTTCAAGTGTGCTCCTGAAAAATCTTTGTTCGAAGGGATGTATACCCCTTGCCCTTAGTCCTACGCCTTCAAGCTAAAGAGAATTGGGACACCACTACCCCTTGACAGGAACGCGCAAAACGAGGGGTAGGGGTAAGGGGAAGGGCTAAGGGGGAGAATTGGGATTGGGCCAAAATATCTTAACAGATTAAAAAACATATCTTAGCAGATAAAAGAAAGTGAAACAGGTTTGGAGTGAAGGGTGAGACAGAATTGATGACAGAATCTTCAGTTTTCATAAACTATCCCATTACTCAGTCACTTAAGATCAACATACCTGCAGTTTTGAGGATTTGTGTGAGAATGTCTTTAGGGACGTCCTCTCCACTTTTCACTGCTGTCTTCCTGTTTTGTATCCACTTCCCTCCTGTTTCCCGCAATAGTCCAATTGCATCTCTAATTTGCTGTATAAGCTTCCAATTTTTGGGAAAAAGCTGAAATCCCAAACAACACAAGTAAATAAAAAACAAATCATATAGCATTAACCCTACTACTTTACAGTCACATGTTTTTAGATACATTTTCTTACCCTAAATAATGGGTCCCTGATATCCAAGGCCATGCCCTTTAAACACAGCTCTACTGCATTCTGGAAGGGACTTTCATTTTGAGTCAAGAAATTTAAATCAACCCCAAAAGCCACCTGTGAATTGAAATATTATTACTGAGTACTGATAAAGAGCTGATTAGACACATCCTGTATTAGACTTTCACTTTGATCAACGAGAAGGACGGTGAAACCTTGCAAATGACATCAAGTGTAACACAGTTGACCAGGTCATGCATGACGGCAGGTGTTTTGTTGTTGGCCATTTCCTCCAGCTTGTTCATCAGGCGTTCTGACATCTCGTCAAAAGTGCTTATCAAGCTTCGTAAGTATCTGATAAATAAGGGAGAATCAGTTGTATCATCAGTCATATCACTGTGGTAAGCAGGTTGAGACCAAAAGTCTGGGGACAGTAGATCTTAAAGTCCCTATGAAATCAAAATTCAAGTGTTTTAGGTGCAAGTATTCATTTTTAGTCTTAAAGTCACAATGAAATCAAAATGTACTCTTTTTTTAAATGTAAGTAGTAGTGCTTTTTCTAAACGATGTATCTATGCACTTCATTATTTAGTAAAAATTAAATTGCCCTCATAATCTTTAGTCAAATACCATAACCTTTTCTGCCCACTCAAAAAAACTTCTCTTCACTTTCGGTTACATGGAATTCCTTTCAGGCTATCAGGTTGTGTCTCGTTTCTCTTCTGCCTTTATTCATTTATTAACCTTTTTATTTTTATTTTGTTAGCAACATCTATGTTCCAACAATCCAATCAGTTCCAAAAGGATGAAATCATCCATCGCCCTATATTTTTTCTAATTTCAGGACTGTTCCAAGTGGATGTAGGTCACGGAAAAAAAGGACAATCTTATCTTCCATTTCATGGCGAATTTAAACTTACTTATAATCTTATGTGCTTCAAAACATTGATCAAATTGGCATTTAGAAGATGTAAACATTTAAAGCTTTAGGTTGGTCACTTTCGGTAAAATAAATCAACAACTTTTTTTTACATCATCTCACACTTCAGTTACTCATAAAATCTTCAGAACAATCAAATGCTTTCCAGTGTTAGATACTTCCTGTCTCCATAAAGATGCTATTGCTGAAATCGTTCAAACCAAGGGTTTACCTAAACAATTTCAAATATAAAACGTTAATAAATGGTAGTCAAACTGTTGATCTGAACTCATTAGTCTTTTTAAAACATGTGCAGCAAGTTTTTAGGGGGGA
This sequence comes from Danio tinwini, assembly GCA_903798205.1. Classification (NCBI taxonomy): domain Eukaryota; kingdom Metazoa; phylum Chordata; class Actinopteri; order Cypriniformes; family Danionidae; genus Danio; species Danio tinwini. The sequence goes on from CAIGQZ010033183.1 coordinate 1,309,380, forward strand.
GAAAAACTGGCCCCATGGATACACAGTGAGTACAAATGAAACTAGGAGATTCAAAGTTAAAACTGTTACACACAGTGTACTTTTTTTACATGGTGAATAGTGCTATTTGGATACAGACAGTGTAAATATTATTTCCTAAGGGGTGAATGAAGTCTGCTTTTGCGTTTTTGTCACTTGAACAGCATGCAGGTATGGTCTCTGCTTCAAAAGCTCTGATTGGCAGAGTTGTGATAGGACTAAAGTCAATTGGCAGTTTTCGAAAAAAAGAGGAAGGGCTACTTTATGACCCACAATGTCTTCCTGTTTAAATTGAGATTAAGTCAAACATTGAACACAAAAATGCACATTTCAAAGCACTTTGCTGGATATTTTAATCCAACTGAGGACCTCAGGAAAAGATGAGAGCTTGTTAAAGAAAATTAAGACTGATGTGTCATGTAGGTTTCTCCCATTATTATTCCTGCCACCATGGTTCTCGGCCTCATCCTGCATGCCACAATCACAGTTCAAGATTTTTTCCCCTCTATTATGACTCACGAGCTGCTGAAGGCTGGATCCATGATGCGACGCTGCCTGTACCAGACATCATGGTCCACAGCTGTAACTAGCCCATTTCCCATGAACCTGTAAAGAAGGATTTATATGACTTATACAAGTGAAATCTCCTCTGTTAAAGACGATTCCATAAAACATGGAACATGTCTACATTAAGATTAAGATTAAATAGCTGAACAAACAGAGGCTATGGATATTTTTGCACAATTTATTCAAGTCTTTTTTTTAAACAAGTACACATATAACAACTAATAATAAAAACAAAATGTAAATGAATACATATAGCCTCTTCCACCTTCCTGCAAACTTGCAGGTTTAGTTTTTTTTTTTTTTTATTCTAGCAAAGGTCATTTCATGATGTTTTGTTTGTTTACTGCACTGACTTGCTGCATGTTGTGAAACAAATTTGCAGGTCAGAGTTAACTTAATTGGACATTGGAAAGTAGTGAAATATATTCATCCAAATTCAAGTCAGTGGTAAGACTAATGTATTGTGGGAATCCGGTGATCTTTTAGATTGTGTCCTTTGTTCATTCAGTAAAATTTATTATAAATGTTCATTAATTCATTTTCTTTTCAACTTAGTCACTTTATTCAAGTTCAAGTTCATTTATTTATAGAGCACATTTAAAAACAGTCACAAGACTGACCAAAGTGCTGTACACAAGACAAAGTAAAACAAACAAAAAAAGAATACAAAACATAAAAATAAGACAAGAGAAACGTCTGAAAAAATGTAGCAATAGAAAGGTTTATTAAAATAATCTTAAAAAGCCAAGTTAAAAAGGTATGTTTTAAGAAGTGATTTAAAAATAGATAATGATGGAGCCATTCTAATCTCAAGGGGCAAGGTGTTCTACAACCGAGGACCCGCCACAAAAAAAGCTCTGTCTCCTCTAGGTATTAGTCTGGACTGAGGAACTAAAAAAAGATTTTGATCACTTGATCTAAGAAATCTCACGGGAGTGTAAAAGTGAAACAGCTCTGAGAGATAGGATGAGGCTAGATTATGGAGGGATTTATATACCAGTAAAAGCACTTTAAAATCAATTCTGAATTGGATAGGCAGCCAATGGAAGCCACTTAGAAGAGGGGTAATGTGGTCATATTTTCTGCTTTTACAAAAAAATCTAGCAGCATTTTGGACCAATTGAAGGCGAGAAATTTGAGATTTTGAAATGCAACACTAAAGTGCATTGCAGTAGTCTAACCATGGTATAATTAAAGCGTGGACAGCCATCTCTAGTGTAGTGGGATTTAAGAAATGTTTGACTTTAGACAGCAAATGGAGTTGATAAAAACTAGAGCCAATAAATGAACTGATCTGTTTGTCTAGTTTTAATGACAAGAATGACACCCATTATTATTAATCAAGAGTTGTCATAGAGTTGTCATAGCGGAATGACCTGCCAACTTATCCAGCATGTTTTATACAACGGATGCCCTTCCAGCTGCAACCCATCACTGGGAAACATTCATACACTCTCATGCACACACATACACTATGGACAATTTTAGAATAGTCAGGCAGGCAGCAGTCAAAAACCAGCATATACAATCCAACAGAATTATTCAAAAACAGACAAAAGGTTCAGGGCAGGCAGCTAAGAATCAAAACACGATTAACACTCCAACTCAAAAACACAGGACACAGGAAACAAGGAAAATGCTTTGAATTGAATGCAACAGCTAGACAATACTTAGCAACGTGTGTTTGAAACTAAGGGGTTTAAATAGTCCAGGTAATCAATGATCATGAGTTTCAATGTGTGTGTCCAAATGACTGACAATTGTGGCAGGAGCCGTGGGAGCGAAACGAGGCCCGCCACAGATGAGATACACCTGTGGCGCGCACCTGCCTTCAATCCCACGGAAGGAGCTCTGGACTATAAGAGGAGGAACGATGGCAGAGGACAGGGAGAGAGGACCGGGCCCGGACATGTTGTGTTACTTTCGCTTTCAGTTTGACGGCAGTCTCCGTGAGGAGCTGCCGTCCGTTTGTTTTGATTTAGACGGCAGTCTCCGTGAGGAGCTGCAGTCCCTTTTATGAATAAATATTTATATAAAGTTCGTCGGTTCTCCGCCTCCTTCTTCCCGGCGGCCAGGTGGCCGTAACTTCATTACAGTGGTGCCGAAAACCCGGGAGAAGGAGGGACACGTCGTCCAGTTGCCCTCGCCGCTGAGGAGGAGGGCGAGTGTTCGGGAGTTAATCCGAGTGGGGGAGAAACCCGTTCGTCTGCCAGAGTGCCGGGGCGGCCTGAGGCTGGCGAGGAAGGATCTGCCTGCTGCCGTCTCCCAGCATGGGGAGGAGCAGGGGACGCGGGGCTCCCCACCGGATGGGAAAGAGCTGAAGGGAGCCATCCCAATAAGCCTGGGGGGAGTCGCCGCGATCGCCATGACGCCGAAGCCTGCGTCCTCCACCGAAGCGGGAGCGGAGCTGGAGACCAGAAATGCCGCCAGCCAGCCAGGAGAACCGCCGCCGGACACCAGAAGACGGACGGGTGGATAGATTCCTCCACAGGGCTTCCAGCATGTCGTCACTTCTCTCAGTTGGTTGAGGACCGAGTGGCAGCGTGTCTGGAGAACCGAACCCCAATTTTTTTTTCCTCTCTCCCATCTCTGTCTACTCTGTCTTTCCTCCTTTTTTCTCCATCTCCTTTTCTCTCGGCAGTCTCATATAGGTCTCGCGGGTGCTGTGGCGCCAAATCCCCCCCCCCCGGAGTATGCACAGCCACGGGGTGCCCCCGGCCTGTGAGGGGAGATGGGGGTATGTGGCGAGGGGGCGTGGCCGAGAGCCGTGGGAGCGAAACGAGGCCCGCCACAGATGAGATACACCTGTGGCGCGCACCTGCCTTCAATCCCACGGAAGGAGCTCTGGACTATAAGAGGAGGAACGATGGCAGAGGACGGAGAGAGAGGACCGGGCCCGGACATATTACTTTTGCTTTCAGTTTGACGGCAGTCTCCGTGAGGAGCTGCCGTCCGTTTGTTTTGATTTAGACAGCAGTCTCCGTGAGGAGCTGCCGTCCCTATTATTAATAAATATTTATTTAAAAGTTCATTGGTTCTCCGCCTCCTTCCTCCCTGCGGCCAGGTGGCCGTGAACTTCATTACAGAGTGATTGGTGGAATGACTTCTGGGATTTGTAGTTTGGCAGAAATACAGGAAATAATCTCCAGCAGAGAAAACACCACTGGCAATTACAACAGACTACAGGAAGTAATCTCCAGAGGCGACAACACCACTGATGGTCACAAAAGTGCCTTCCTTCACCTCCTCTTGTGGGTGGGCCAAATCTGTATCCAAATCTGACTCCCCGAACAAATCTGACTCCCTTTGAGTGAGCGGTTTATCATAACACTTTTATCTATCATTTTTTCTGCAATTGACAGCAAGAACAAACATAGAAGCATCGTCTGCTTGACAAGCAGCACCTAATTTTGTTCAAAAGAATTTCAAACGCCAAAGCAGATAAATTTATACCCCCATTTCGAAAGTAAAACATACTCTAATAGGTAGTGTAATCTACACAACAACAAGTGCAGTGTGTGAGTGAAAGTGGGGCAGTGTCTCGATGTGATCCAGTTATGTTGTGGTTCTGTGACTGCTGGTGTTTGTTGTTGTATGGTTAATAATGTATGACAGTTAAAGTAACCAGGATTATATCGATTTAAATAAAAAAAATGTATTAAAATATAAATCTAATATTTTGGGTGGGGTTTTTGGTGCATTTGGGCAGGTTTTGGAAAGCTTCTGGTCTGGAAAAAGTCAGCTATATCTGGCAACACTGGTGGAGCTGTGGAGGGTCTGGAGCGTGGATCTGCGGAGGGCCTGGAGTGTGGAGCTGTGGAGGGCCTGGAGCGTGGAGCTGCTGAGGTAGGTCTGGGGGCTCTAGTTCAGCAGGTACAAGCAGATCATACAAAGGATCAGGAGGCATTAGTGAATCAGGCACCTCTCTTGATGGCTCTTGATGCTCTGGTGGTGGTGGCGACTACTTTGGAGCTCATGTGGCAGCATCGACGGGTCGTGTAGCTCTGGTGGCAGCTGTGGCCACTCTTTTTAATAGGATGTGGCAGTGATGGATGCTCTGGTAGCTCTGGAGGATCTGGCATCTCTGGAGGTGGCAGTGGCAGTTCTGGTAGTAATAGTTCTGGTGGTGGCAGCAGCTCTGGTGGTGGTGGCCATTCCTGTGACTGGCGTATTAGCTATGACCATTTTGAGAACTGGTCTGCAGGTGGCAGCCATCTTTTGCGTGGGTGCATTGGCAGCAGCCATTATGTGAGCAGTATGTTGTTGTGCCTACATTATACTAAAAGGGTTTACTTTTGATATCATCTTGCAGAACTTTAATAGCCACTCTGCTAACAATATTCTAAAAATGCCATGACCCGTAAAAACTCTGGATATTGTTGTGCTACCAAGTGCACTGTCTCTAATGAGTTTCATCATTCAAGCTATTAATATGCGTATAATAGATCATGGAACATGGAACAGAACATAGAACACATCCTGAGTCATTGCTAAGCCAATTATGAAGAAGTTCCACCAAAAGGTCAACCAAACTGTTTCAACAAAGTGTTCCCTCTGTGTCTTGTGAAATTCTCTGATGAGAGAGGGATCTAAGATATTTCGCTCTGTGGTACCTGTTAACTTGTCTCTGCTGGCTAAGAGAATGAACTTCTTGAGGGCTCTTCAGGCATTCGGCCAGCATTGATGGCAGTGGTTCATAAACCGTTTGGAAGCTGGAACTTCCACATCTGGTTCCTGTTCCAGGCAAGAAAGGTGGGCAGTAGACACATTTAAAGTGAGACATGTTAATGAAAGAGTGATATAAGGTGTTGTGCAAAAAACTCCACCCACAGCAAAAAGGAGCTCCAGTTGGCCTGGTTAACAGCAACTGCACACTTTAGTGTCTTCTCAGTTCCTTGATTTACCCTCTCCCTCTGCCCATTGGACTGGGGGTGGTAGTCAGATGACAGATTAATAGTTGTGCTGATAAGTTGTCCAAACACCTTCTAAAGCCTGGATGAAAATTGTGGTCCACAATCAAAGACCAGATCTGAAGAAAAAACATGCATAATAAAAATATGTTTCATCAACAAAACAGCTGTCTGGTTGGCAGAGAGTAGATTGGTTAATGGTAGCAAATTACACATTTAGGAAAATCTGTCTACTGCAACAAAAAATTCTGTACAACCCAGGAATGGTGGCAATCCTCTAATAAAGTCTAGTGCTATGTTAGGATTCCTTATCGTCAGGCTCACGGTTTCATATTCTGAGCAAACTATTGTACATCCTTCTGCAATGTGGGTCACCAGAACCTCCTCTTCATTAGTTTGTAAGTACTATAAATTCTGGGATGCCTTTGTGGGAGCGAGCCCACTCTAAGTCATCAGATCGTACAGAGTTAGGGACAAGCAGGCAACCAGGTGGACCATTACCTGAGACAGGCTGTCATTGTTGGATCATTACCTGAGACAGGCTGTCATTGTTGTGCTCTTCTGATAGAAGGAATCTTGAATTGCCTATAAAGAGTGTCAGACTTGGAATTTTAGTGCCAGGGTGGAAGGAACGGATGAAGTTAAACCAAAGAAAATCAGAGACTACCCGGCCTATCTGGCATTTAGTCTCTGTATGTAGATAAGGTTCTGGTCATCCATCCAGATCAGGAAGGAGTGGGCAGCCCCATTCGAGCCAGTGCCTCTAGTCCTCTGGTGCCAAATTAATAGCCAGTAATTCTCTGTTCTCAATGTCCTAGTTGGGACAGAATGTCATTAAGGAATGTTATCAAGGTAAAATAATTTTTTTGCGTGTTTTAGATTACATCATAAATAAACTATTGGAAGATGACTGGGGCAATGGCTAGGCCAAAGGGTAGCCAAGGCTACCAACCTGACTTGGTATTTGTAGTGGTCAGTGCGGGTGTTAAAAGCAGTTTTCCATCTGTCCCCTTCTTTGAACCTGACCAGATGGTATGCATTTCACAGATCCAATTATGAAAGATTGTGGCTTCCCACAGGATCTCAAGTGGATGTCATGAGATAAAGAGGATAGCATTTCCTAACGTTGATGTTGTTAAGTCTCCTATAATAAGTGCAAGGTCTAAGTAAGCCATCCTTATTTTCAGGAAATAAGAATCCTGGCCCTGCTGATAAAGTAGAGGGGCGTGTGATAAGAGGTCCATAAGGCAGTCATAAGACCTGTGTGGGTGCAGAGAGGCAGCTTGGTTATTGTTAAGGACCTTAGTCAAATAAAGGTACTTGAGTACCTCAAGAAAACTTTGGAGGTAAACTGAATATCTTGGTATCTGGATATCTAGATAGCTTCCAGATACTTAGAGGGTTCTGGCTGGGTTTTTGGGGAAGAGGGATTCTGGCAACGAGTGTGGCACTTGACATTAGGACCAGCCCTGCAATCTGGAAGGAAACCATTACACCCTAGCACAGCACAACTCCTTTAGTCCACTTAATCAATAGGTTATATAGAACTGGATGGTCTCATGGTGATTTCCGACCCTTAACTGGAGAGCAGATTGATCTGACCTGAGACAAGAAGACTGCCATCCACAGCTGAAATTCTGAGAGAAAAATGGAGTGGTAAAAGATCAAGAGAGAGATCTAGGGAATACTTATGATTCATGAACTGCTGCTCCTGCTGCTTCAGAGTCAATGAAATAGAGATGTGGGATAATGATGATGGACTGCATGCAATGTCAGTCCTGTAGAAGACGGACATAGAATAACTACTCCACAATGAGACTTGGGTTTTCCCGACAGCTTTAGACAATTTTCTCTAAAATGGTCAGGCTTCAATGCAACATTTCTCTCTCATAAACCGGTTTCTCTTTGTGACGGTGATCCCATAGCTCCTAGTTGCATAGGTTCCTCTGGATAAAGCGAAGGACAGGGAGCATTGTCAAGACTTAAAAGTCAACTCAAATCACCAGATTAATGAGGGACTCCTGACTTAACAAGGGTTCTGTAAAAGCAAGTTCGTCATTAAATTTTGAGGACAAGGCATTATGGAAAACTTACCTTAGTACTTACTGGTTCATCCTAACCACTCTCAGTGGCCAGAGTGCAGAACAGGGGAAATCTTATCCCACAGAGCTAAAGCCCAGTCCATAGCCTGTCTGTGGGGGAGCCCATCTGATGTTGTCTTCAAAACTGCCGAGCAATTTGATATAAAAACATCAAAAGAAGGGCACAATCCATTGACTACTAGAGCTATGGCGAAAACTTGTTACCACCCTTGATGGCGAAGCAGCCAGGGTATATGAGGCGATTTCTCAGGTAGAGTGCGCTATTGCGGTCAACCTTTGCCCTCAAGTCACTTTCACTTGGAGGGGTCCACCCAAGCTCCTTTCCAAAGTGTGCAGGTTATCGGAGTCTCTCACGGCCAGAGCCTACACTGCTGTGGGCCAGGCTGCATCTGCTCTGCATGCAATGGCCACCAGTCAAGGATACCAAACGGAGAAGTTGGCTAAGCTGCAGGAGGGTGGTTTTTCTTTAGGCTTAATTCATGAGCTCCACACGGCAACCGATTACACTTTCATTACCCCCAAATCGGCTGCTCATGCCCTGCGGACGACGATGGCCACACTAGTGGCTAAACCTGGCTGATATGAGAGACTCTGACACAGCTCGATTGCTTAACACTCCTATATCCCAGGCTGGCCTGTTCGGCGACACTGTCTGGGAATTTACCCAGGAATTCTTGCGGTAAAGGAGCAGTTTAAGGTGATGGGAGAAGTCATCTATCAGCGGGCTTGGAAAACTGCTCTGCCCATTGCCCCATCTACCTCAGCTGCTTCTCGCTGAGGGCATCCACCCATGGCTCCACTTCTGCTGACCGCTCCACCGGCCAAGCGGCAATGCTGAGCGCCCCGCAGGAATGTGACGCCTCTGCCCCAAAGCGCCATCAAGTGTGGAAAATGGGCCGCAAAGCGACCCTGAGACGGGCCACCCAGAGATGATAGGGTTCTTAGTAGAGGGCCGAGGACCACATCAGTCAAAAACAACAACTTTAACAACACTGCTGGCCTGGCCAGTGGTACCCACATTTTTAATAAAAGAGCTGTTTCCTCTCTCTCCGGGTGTGTAAACCCAAGTCTTGCCAGTCTGGGACACTCTGCCTTCCAGCTTGCAGCGCCGGGGCCCCTCGCCTCAGACTCCCAGAGTGCAAGAGAACTGACTCCTTTCTCTCACTCCAGCCTCATCGCGGGATCCAGGCAGGAAGGTAATAGACAGTCTCTTATTTTCTGCTCTTCCTCAGGCTGCTTTGCTTCTCATGGTGAGCACTCCCCTCCCAAGCTGCCTCTCCGCTGTAACATCAGCGATTGATCCGATGGTGCCATTAGCGTGGGCTCTGTCAGCCTGGTTAGTGACTGGACCAGTGACGGACATTAAATATCTGTGAAATTGGCAGATATTGACCTAAATTTGAAATACTTTCTTCTCTTTCGGCGCACAGTGTTTTTCCAGCCAGACGGCCTCGGCTGGAGAAAAACAACTTCTCCCGGATAGCATGATAAGGAGACCTTCCCCTGAAATGTTTGTCTATGGTCGGGGGGTGTAACATCGCATGTCTCCACTCGCTCGCCATCTGCTCCTCTGAAGTCACAGGCAGAGATCGATGTGTGCTATTCATATTCCAGGTGAGCTCAACTGTGCAGCCGATGTGCTCTCACTGAAACTAGCATCCCGAGGACAATGGAGACTCCACTTTGGTTCGTCCATCTGATACGGGAGCGCTTCAGGAAGGCCCAGGCCGACCTGTTTGCTTCTCTCGAAAACGGCCAATGCCAGTTGTTTTATTCCCTGACTGAGGCCCCCCTTGGTACGGATGCACTGGCCCACAGCTGGCCACCGGGTATGCGCAAGTATGCATTTCCCCAGTGAGCCTAATCACACAGACTCTGTGCAAAGTCAGGTAGGACGAGGAGCAGGTCTTGTTTGTTGCGCCTCTCTGGCGCAACCGGACGTGAATTCCCAAACTTACACTCCTCGTGACGTCCCCTCCTTGGCACATTCCTCTGAGGACCTCCTCTCCAAAAGACGGGGCACGCTCTGGCACCCGCACGTAGATCTCTGGAACCTCCATGTGTGGTCCATAGATGGATCGTGGAAGACTTTGGTGACTTACCAGCATCAGTGGTTAACACTATCACTCAGGCTAGAGCACCCTCTATGAGGCATGTTTATGCCCTGAAATGGAGTCTATACACTGAGTGGTGCGCTTCTCACAGAGAAAATCTTCCAAACTTGCCAGATCAGTATTGTGTTATCCTTCCTTCAGGATATGTTGGAGCGTAGGCTGTCACCCTCCACACTGAAGGTTTACGTGGCTGCCATCTCTGCTCATCATGACGCGGTGGATGGCAACATGCTCGGGAAGCATAATCTAATCATCTGATTCCTCAGAGGCACGTGGCAATTAAATCCATCCCACCACCCTCTTGTGTCCTCTTGGGATCTCTCTGTAGTCCTGGTGGGTCTGCAGAGAGAGCCATTTGAGCCACTCCATTCGGTACCTTTTAAAAAGTCTTAGCTCTGCTGATTGCATTGGCATCGTTCAAGAGAGTCAGGAATTTGGAGGCATTTTCGGTCAGCAAATTGTGCCTGGAATTGTGCCCAAGGTTCCTTTCAACCATTTTGAGAGATCAGGTGGTGAACCTGTAAGCGCTGCCTTTGGAGGATTCACTGCGTTAACTGTTTTGTCCCGTTCGTGCTTTGCGCCTTTACATGGAATGAACGCAAAACTCAAGATTTTGTGAACAGCTCTTTATCTGTTATGGTGGTTGGAGGAAGGGAAGTGCCATATCAAAACAGAGGTTGGCCCACTGGAGTTGATGCCATTGTCCTTATTAATGCCAGGGCGAGCTGTGTCCACACTCTACTAGAAGTGTCTCCTCCTCCTGGGCATTAGCAAGCGGCACCTCTCTCACAGATATCTGCAGAGCTGTGGGCTGGGTGACACCTAACACATTCACAAAGTTTTATAATCTCCGAGTGGAGCCTGTTTCCTCTAGATTATTGGGCAACCCCAATCAATTGGGTGGAAATTAAGCTGGGTGTCAACAAACGCTTGCTGCGCCATGCTCCCTTACCAGGAGATACGTACGTCTTCCTTACACACTAACCAGCTTATCATATGTAGCACTTCCCCTCATTAGGGCTAGTCCATATGCTCTATTACCATCAAGACTCCCCTCTTGGGTAGCAGGTGGTTTCCACAGCGTCCTCCCCCTTTGGGGACTTACACGCTTTCCCAACATACTGTCGTATTTCTAAAAATCCTTAGACTTTATTAGCTAGGTAAAAGCACAATTACGACCCTCGATCTAAATTATATTAATTACTCCCATGTCATGGTAATTTTTTGGGCCTAGAGGAAGGGAGGAAGGTTGTGTTTTTGGTAATGTTGGTGATCTCACGCTACGCTTGGCAAACCGCACATCAAGAGCGTGACGGGCTTAGCTGCTGTGTTTTTTTTAATACAGTCTCCCATATGTCTGATTCCAGACACACATTGGAGTTCCCATGATGGCAAACATCCTGGTTACGTACGTAACCCACGTTCCCCGAATAGGGAACAAATACGTGTGTCTCCACTGCTACAAAAGAGTCTCCAGCTGTTAGCTGGGTGATCGGCTCTTCAGCAGGCAAATTCTAGATGCTCACTCCTCAGCAGGCAATGATAAAGGCACTAATGACTAATAAGTATCAGCTGTGGAGTATCAGCTAACTCTTCAGAGTGATAGGTCGTCTGATGCATTGCCATATGTCAGGTTCCAGACACACGTACTTATTCAGGAAACGTGGGTTGTGTACGTAACGAGGACGTTCTTTTTATAAACAATGTTTCTGCACACTTCAATATTTTGTAAATATTTGCCCTCATAAACTTTAATCAAATATTCTGAACTTCCCTCTCTCTTGAAACAACTTTCTTCACTTCTGGTGACATGGAATTAATTTAGGCCAGGCATATCAGTGGGTGTCACTTTTCTGCTCTAAATTTGTCCATTCATCAATCTTCCTTTATTTTGTTTGCAATGCCCATCTTTCAACAATCCAATTGGTTTCCATAGAATAAAATCATGCACTGCCCTATATTTATTTTTAATTTCAAGACCATTTCAAGTAGAAAGATAGTGAAAAAAAGGACAATTATAACTTCTGTTTCATAGCAACATTAGCCGCATTTCCATTGTCTGGCCAGTGCGAGCCAGGAGTTTTATCAGGCCAGGCCAATCGCTTGGGAGGTTAAGCAGTGAGGCCGAAATCATGTTGCGTTTCCACTGTTGGGCTAGTAGTTCGCAGAGCATCATGCAAACCCTGCCCTCAGAACGCCCCCAGAATAACACATTTTCTGCTTGCAGTTTTACCCAATCCGTATGTAAAGCAGCACTGCGCAGGACTGAATGACAGAAAAGAAGGTAGTTTCTGGTTTCACTCACCCAAAAAATGCTCTGTTTGCACAATTTGATTAATATAATCGTATGCAAATACTTTATGATTAATATTTCAAAAGAAATTCATTAATTCATTCATTTTCTTTTTGGCTTAGCCCCTTTATTAATCTGGTGTTGCCACAGCGGAATGAACTGCCAACTTATCCAGCATTTGTTTTACACAGCGGATGCCATTCCAGCCGCAACCCATCTCTGGGAAACATCCATGCACACACATTCACACTCATACACTACGGACAATTTAGCCTACCCAATTTACCTGTACCACATGTCTTTGGACTGTGGGGGAAACTGGAGCACCCGGAAGAAACCCACACGAACGCAGGGAGAACATGCAAACTCCACACAGAAACGCTAACTGACCCAGCTGAGGCTCAAACCAGCAACCTTCTTGCTGTGAGGCAACAACACTACCTACTGCGCCACTGCATTTGTAACCCAGGTTACTGCAGTCCTTAGTAAGCTCTTTAACCAAATAAATAAATAAAAAAAACAATAAATGTAGTACATGTAAAATAATTTTATTTGAGTTT